>JANAVB010042729.1:0-32500 GCA_029216955.1 Iris pallida | reverse complement strand
AAGACTTTTATAGCCAAAATTTCTTATTTAAATTATATTTTAGATTATTATTAGATTAAATTAGATTTTTAGTATTTTTTCATAATTAAATAATATTAGATAGGTTAACCCATTAGCTATTTTCCTATAATTTTTAGATTAGGAATCTTAGAACTGACTTGTGGTTCTGTGCATGATTCGTGGTACGATGGTGTGATATAGGTTGATAGCTTCTATGCCGGAGTTCCTCTTGTACTTGACTTGTGAAAATGGTTTTTCAGGAGTTCATGCAAGTACGATATTGTATTATGTTTTAGTACATTATATACTTTCTTTAATGTGTTCTCGTTTTGGTATCCAGTTGAGACACGATGTACACGATAGACTTGTTATATCATTGACCGTTATTGTTGTTTAGTGAGTCGGAAGGGAAAATACTCTGTAGGCATGTGAATAAATCCAATTAATGTTAATATGGATAGCTAAGTCATACACCTCACATATGGGTTAGTCGTACCTTAAAATGTGGATAGCAATCTACATGATGTGCCGTATTAGCCCAGCTGTTCACATGTAGAAAGGTATTTTATAAACACAGTCGGTTGTCATTGTTCATGATCATAGTCCATCTCCTTTATTTATATGTTTATTTTCTAGTTTTTACTTGTTCATGATTATTGTTATCATATGGTTCATATCCCGCTAGTTCTTCACCTGTCCTTATTACTACTGTTTCTTATCGTTCTAGCTTATTTTGTGCTGATTACATTAAATGCAATATGGTTGTACTTTGCTCCTTTCCTGAATGGATTGTTGACAATATAAGAGAGGATTCCGATTATCTCTATTCTTCTTATTATGGACTATCAGATGGTGGTGGTTGACGATGTGTGGTACCGAAACTCAGGAGCCATGATCGATCTCTGAAGGGATCAAGATTTACTGATTTATTATGCTTTATTTTTCTTTATAGTTGGACCGAATTTGTCCCCGGATGGACCATATTATTATTCTGGATTTAGTCTCCCTACTATTGGATTTGGATCTTATTATTTTATTATCTATCATACTCTTATTTTCTTGATTTGTGTTGTGGCTGAGTATGTTTTGTATCTGTGATCACTTGTATCAGTAAAGAATTTATTGTGTGTTACTAGAAAATGTTCTACCGTCGATACCGCGGCATAGACTGGGCTTGGCTACGTACTCGTACTCGGTTATCTGGGAGCGGGTCATGACACATGTTCTTTTGTCGATAGGGTAATGAGTCTATCACACATTTGTTCTTCCGGTGTGCGACTACTAGTCTCATATGGTGATATATCCCTACCCAAATAAATCATTTAGCGACGTATTTAGCAACGTAAGAAGTCAACGTCGCTACTACAAAAAAAACGACACACAAAAAATACTTACTGTTGGCAACGTTTCGCGAGGATAAGCGACTACAGTTAATATTAGAAAGTGACATCGCCAGTAGTCACTAAATATCGCTGACTTTTTAACATCAGCAACGTTGAGCGACATAAAATACATTTACGTCGCAGTATATTAAAATATCAGCGACTATTAGCGGCGTCTGTTGTAGTTATCGCTAATGTTTTTATATAGGGATCCAGCTTTTCTTTCCCCCCCACTCATTTCCCAAAAATTTTGAAAGCGCGACCCCCCTCTCCCGATCTCCATTGTTGGTCCCGCCGCCTCCAGCGCCCCTCTTTCCGGTCGACAGCCTCCAGCCCCTCCTCAGCGTTCCACCTCTACCTCTAGCCCCTCCTCCGTCTCCAGCCCCCCGTTCGACTACGTCGCTCGAACCCTCTCCTTCCTCAAATCCAGCCAGCGTTCTCCTACGCCGCCTCCAGTTCCCTGTCTCGGTAAACTCCCCTCTCTCTCTTCTATCGCAGAATGGACATGGGACAAAAGGACACACCCGAACACAGAGACTTGGACTCGCTGACACGGGACACGCACAATGAAACTTAAACACGCTGACATTGGACACGCACACAATGACACGAGATAATTTTAGTTTTTTTTTTTACATTTAGTTAATTTGTTGAATATGTTTAGGGAATATATTCCGTTTTGATACATAGTGAGGAATTTTACATTTAATTAAAATTTTTCCATTTAGTTAATTTGTTAATTTGTAGAATATGTTTAGGGAACATATTCCCCTTAATATTTGTAACAATACCTAAGTATCACATATGTATGTCATAATTGTCTTAGTCTAAATTAGGCAAAAATACTAAGAAACTTGTCTTTTGGTTTAGTTTAAATTTCAAAGTCAATAATAGTTGTGACTACCTATGTTGGACACTCCAAAGTCATGTGTCCATGTGAGTCATTATCTGAAATCCAAACTGTCCAAATTTATTTCTTAGATGAGTTAGCCCGGCCCGATCCTACTTGGCCGTGTCAAGAATGAGTGACCTAGAGTGTATGTTGGTACCAATAAGTGCCAAGCATAGTTAGTGTCATGGTTATTTGAAACTGTATCCTAGTATCAAGATACAAGATAGTATTAATGTGATATTGTGTACCATGGTATGTGATATCCACATGATACACAAATACCTAGAGTTAAGGTGATATGTAGGTAAGTGCTAGGTATCGACAGAAGTACTTGAAGATTAGATCTGGGAAGGTAAGTGTTAGGTATCGATTTCTAACTATGATATAGGTTGCTTGATCTCCTATGTTAAGTGTACTTGTCAGCCCAAAGTCAAGTGTCCATGTCAGTCCTTCTTTGAAAAAGTAAATTTATATTTGTAAGCCTTTTTAAGGTTTTTAGAGTTATATCGCTTTACGAAAAATAGAAGAAAAGATAAAGAACAAAATGAGTAAAAAATCGTAAAAAACAAAGAACGAAAAATTCTAGAAAAGTAAAATTATAATACTTGACCTTTTCTAGTATTTTTCAAAAATTCGATATAACTCTGAAACCCTTAAAGGACTTGCAGAAGTAAATTTTCTTTGAAGAGAAGGGCTGGAATTGAACACGTGATGACACTAATTTAATAGGGTTTGAAATCAGAGTTGTCCACATGTCTACTAGTTTTTGGATAGTTACGTGATGGATATGTGTATCCCTATATACATCCATTTGGACAATATATTCAAAATGTGTATCCATCTTTGCGGAATTATCTTCAAATAGATATAAATTATTATCTGTACCATCGTTTATGGATGTACAATCATCATCTTGATGACATGTAAGGTGTGCGGGGGTGAATTTATACAGGGGTAGAGCAGTTCCTGCAGTTCGCCAAGTCGTTCCTTCAGTACATGGCGCACGAAAATTAAGTGTCCATGCGTAAGTTGTCGCAATTGAAATATCATCCAGAATTGGAGGTGACATATCATTTGTACTCGAGGGATTTCATGCCGAATTACTATTAGTAGACCTTACACAGAGAACTTGTGCCTCTAGCATCTGAGCCGGAGCCGTATATGAATTTTCACGACCACGCTAATTACGACGAAGGGTGGGTGAACATGGTTTTCGACCTGTGGGGCATAGTTTCGACCGGGACATGAATCATGATGCAGATAAGAAGGCACCGAATGCTGATGCTGTAAAGTTCATGGAGTTGTCGGAGAATGTAAGAACTCCTTTGTATCCTAGTTGTGCGGATCATTCATCGTTGGAGGTGGTTACAAGACTGCGGAGCATCAAGTCCGATTTCAATATGTCTAAAGAATGCTACAACCGAATCATCGAGTTAATTATAGAGGTTTTGCCGGTGGATGCCAAGTTACCTACAGACTTTTACTGATCTAAAAGAATGGTAAGATCGCTCTGGATGAGATATGATAAAATTGAGGCTATCGTAACGGATGTAAAGAAGCCGACCGATTCGATGCACTACTTGTCTTTGACGTCGCGGTTGCAGACGTTGATTACGGTGAAGAGGACTTGTAACCGCTCTTCCCGAATTTCCAAAATTTTATTTATTTTATTTTTAGTAAATATTTTTGATTATAGAAAACAAATTTTAATTTGAAATTCTTTATAGTTGACGAAGGGATTTGTCAAAATTATTTTAAAATAAGATTTTATGATATAAATATTTTTATTGTAGAAATTTGAATTTATAGGATACCTTTTAAATGCTATTTGATCATATGGATATCAATTTGAATTATTCTAATAAACTAGATTTGATTGATTAAGTTTAAATCTTTATTTGATTTTTGGAAAGATCTATCTTTAGGGAGCCCTCTTGGTTTTCTCCACAAAATCCCTAACCCTAATTTTTGAAAATCCCCAATCACAAAATTTCTCCAAAATCCTAACCCTAACCCTAACCCTAAATTTCATATTCTCGTGTCATGTGTCCGAGGACATGGACACAATACTCTGTCGAAACTGCAAGCACCTCCGCCGTGTCGCGGTCGAGACTTTGCGAAGGATATTGTCTTTTATCAAAAACTAATATTTAAAATTATATTGTTAGGATTATGAAAGATGTTTAGTACTACTTTGGATTTTTTAAAGATCAATTTCAAAAATTATTTTAAAATTATAAATATCTTTTAGGAATTTTGAATAATAAGAAAAGTTTGTATCGGATATTATTCATAGAGATAATCAATTATCGTTTTAATTTAAAAACATGTTATTTGATAAATACTAAATATTATTTTATAAATTATTCAGTCGATCATCTATAGAATTAAATTATATGATTTAGTTGCATGCTAATACCAATATTACTTGAATTAATATTGGTTTTAATTGATTATGATTAGATTGTTTTAATTTAAACGTTCTATTTAAATGTGATAAGTAGTATTTGAAAAAGGTTTGAATTTATATAATTTATATTACATTGATGATACAAAGTGCTATCTAATTAATTATGGAATATTTGAATTTGTATGTTTGAAATTAGTTGATAATAGTAATTAGTTGATTTAGATTTATTATTATTAGCAGATTATATTAATTTTAAATTTTAATATATTATTTGATTTAATAAGAGAAAGGATTCTCATAATCCATTAGATTTTCGATCTTCTTTCCTTATGCACCAATATGATTTTAAAACCAGATTATTCTATCTCGTTCCAAAGAGTCTATATATGGAGTAACCATCCCATTATTTCTTTTTAAAAAGAAAAACTCCATAAAAAATTTTCTCTCCCAATCCGCAAGCACACCAACCCCGTCCTTGTCTACTCTGTACCATCAACTCAGACTCCTCGCCCACCAGTATCCGTAATAATCAACACCTGCCACCCGTCTCCTCCACCTTACCACGCCATCACAGCCCTGTCCTCCCACCACGGCCACCAGCAGCCATCATTATCATCACATCCCAATAACAACAATCAGCCTATTGTGTCTTACTGTGTCCGTGTGTTCACTACAAAAAAAATTATAAGTATCAATCGTATCCGGACCCGTGTGTCCGTGTCTGTTGCATACAACTATGCATCTCAACCACCATAAAACATCATCACAACCACCACAAACACCATCGCCATTAAACCACCACCGCCACACCATTAAGCACTTTACCTTTCCGTCGCGTCCTACTGCCAAGCGTCGGCCTCGCTTGATTCCAGAACCCCGATCGCCCGCGGTGGTCGTCACCCAAATCCGTCCAGTACGTCGGCGCCGACGTCTTCGTCGACGACGAGTGGCACGGCCCGCGTCCCCGCAGCCGGGAGCCGGCATCCTCCCCGGTGCTTGACCGAGAGCCGGCGCCTCCCGCGGACAGCACTCCCGTGCCTTAAAACCGACGGCATGGATCCACTCGTCGGTGACCCTCGACCCAATCTCCAGCGCCTTGGCGAGCCGAGACGCCTCCGCGCTGATCGCTTTGACTGCACCCTCTCGGTGAGAGCTCATACCTCTTCCTCTCCCTCCCGTTCTCGCTCGATCTCTCTGTGCTTACTTTTTCCCTCTCTTTGAGTACTCCCTCTCTCTCTTTTAATAACTTTAGGGTAAAGTGCATTTAAACCCCCTTAGATGTCACGAAAACGTAATTAAAGACTCCCTGATTTAAAAAATCTACGCTATTTCGATTTTGCTCAATTCATCCCTCCCCTGTTAATAACCGTTAAAATGGCCTAAAAAGACGATTTTACCCCTCCCTCACTCCCCCTCTCTCTCGGTGGTGGGGCGGGCGCCGACGGAGGGAGGTGGGGGGTCGGAGGGTCGGGGGGGGGAAGGGCGGGCGTTCGTCGACGACGGGAGGAGGGGGGCGCCCCCTCTCTCTCAGGTGGTGGGGCGGGTGGGCGCCGGCGGAGGGAGGAGAGGGGGTCAGTGGGGTGGGCGTTCGTCGGCGACGGGGAGGGGGCGCCCCTCTCTCTCCATGGTGGGGCGGGCGGGCGCCCGCGGAGGAGAGGGGGTGGGGGGCGGGCACTCGTCGGCGACGGGAGAGGGGCACCCCCCTCTCTCTCCAGTGGTGGAGACGGGCGGGCGCCGGCGGAGGGAGGGGGTCAGGGGGCGCGCTCGCGGCGATGGGAGGAGGGGGGCCTCTCTCTCTCTCTCTCCGGTGGTGGGGGGCGGGCGCGCTCGCCGGCAGAGGAGGAGAGGGTGGGGTCGGGGGGCGGGGGGGTGTAGGGTTACTGGAGGGTAGTTTAGTAATTATTTTATTTTTTTTTGAAAAAAAATTTGACTAACGGTCATTTTTAACGACCACTTGACGGAAAGGGCCATTCTGAGTAAAAGCAGAATCTAGGGAGGTCCATACTGCTTAAGTTTTCTATAAGGTCTTATTTGCGAACGAGGCAAATCTAGGAAGGGTTTAAATGCACTTTACCCATAACTTTGCCCCTTGTTTTACTTTTTTTGCTTTTATTGTTTACTGGTTCGTTAGGAATAGAAAGATTAATGGGAAGTTGTGTAAATTTTGATATATAAACATTTATACGTATTTGTATGTTATAGTATAATAGGATGACTATTACTATTACTAACAGTATTGTTAGTTTCATCATTAATAATAATATAATAATAATATAATAATATTTATTATTATTTATTTAGAGGCTTATATTTTGTATTGGGCTTAGAGTTAAATTGGGTGTTTATATATAATTTTTTTTTACGTATTTTAATGATTTATAATAATAGTTATTATATTTTCTAAACAAATTATTATTCTGGGCTTTAACATTAATAAGGGTTTGTTAACATGTTTTATGCAACTTGATGTATAATATTAACGAGCTTTACGTAAATTATTAGACTTTGGAAGAATAATATATTTTGAGCTTAAAAGATATTTGGTAAGGGGCTTTACTATCAGGCTTTAAATACAAGCATTTTGTTTATAAAAGTTTTTTAAAGCATTTTTGTTTATAAAAGTTAATTAAAGCATTTTGTTTATGAAAGTTACGTGTTAAATAAATGTATGTATACTTTAATGGCATTTTCATGAGTAGGGTTTAGGCCTCAATTTATAGAGGAAATTTTGGACTAATATATTTAGAATTGTTCGGACGTTAGCTTTTCTTATGTTGATTTATAATAATAAAATATCTAACCAAAAGTACTTTAATTTAAGTAATAAAATGTATTTTTCAAAGTTTATAAATATTTTCTGAATGTAATATGCCGAGAGTTCTAAAAGAATATATAAATATTTTTTAAGTATTTTCTACGACATATATTTAGTTAAAGGAATAACCTTGTCCAAATCTAATTCTCCTTAGATTAGATTAACTCTTGATCGCGACTAATCGTAACTTCTCATTTTCTTGCGCATCCAAAATTCTTCGTATCGTAGCCAATGGATTGTACCAGACTCAACAGAATTTTCGGTTCACCGCGCAAGGGATCCCAGGCAAGTGCACTCTCTGATTGCTTTCATTCTGATAGTTTTCCAGTACATATCATACATGCTACTCCTGCTTGTTGATACGATGGACACACGAGATGGTATCATAGACCTCTACTAATTATATTCTCGTTTTATCATGTTTCCGTGTTCCGTGACTTGTTCGGGTCCATGTGTACTAGTCGGAAGGAAAAATCTTAGACGTGTGATACCCTTTCTATCCCACGTGTCTTCGTGGAGAATAGGCAATCACACATTTCACGTGCGGGGTGCCTGATTTACCTCCTAGTCGTTCACACGTTGGAACTGATATTTCAACACATGTAGATAGTTGCCTCATTTATTTACTTTTTACCACTTGCAATGTCACCATGTTTATACGTTCTTTTCTTGTTGATATACCATGTTCCATGTTCCTGCTTTCATTTCAGTGATACCATGACATCAGTTTACTTTCTAGTTTTCTTCCACATATGCTATTTTCATGTATTATCAATCCTATTATGTTGCGAATATCTTGTCGGTTTGTGTGCTTGTTCCATTCCTGACTAGAAACCAACATTTTTCAGGTTAATCGTGGTTTCTCTTAGCTTTGGAAGATATGGGTGTACTTGCAGGCCAAAACCTATAATTTAGATAGATGTTGTAGTTATTTCAAATATGTGTAAGAACCTTGTACTTTCCTTTAAATATAAATCTTGTAATAATTTATAAATTTGATTTAGTAATGTGACTGAGCAATAAATGTGATACCTTTATGATTTTGAGTATCTTAGCCGTGACAGTGTTCTACCGTCGACTCTGCGGCGTAGGCTGGCTTGTGCACGCATTCGCATCCCGAAAAGTGGGTACGGGTCGTGACAAATTTTTGTGGTGGCCCATGCAGGTCAGTTTCGTAAAAGATTGTGAACTCGCGGTAGCACCTATATTAGTCGTACTACTGCGAGCCTGCGAATAGAAAGAGCTCTTTCACATTAGAAATAATTTAAATTTAGGGGAATTAGTAGGACCATGAGCCCCTTGTTCAAAGTAGGGGTGGTATCGGTCGGTGGTCGACCTATTTAGTCCCAACCGAAGTCGAACCGAAGTTAATCGGTTTGAAAATAAACAAAACCGAACCAAACCAACCAAATGGTCGGTTCGGTTTGAAACCGACCGACTTGTTTTGATTTGGATTGGTTCGACTTGGTCGGTTTTGATCACATAAAAAAATGGACTGTATGCTTCTTTTTGTGAAACCTCAGTCAACTTATACTTTGCAAAATAAATACAATTCAGCAGCTTCAATTCAACTTGCGCTTTACAGGTGGAGAAAAATGCCAATTATACATATAAAAAATCATATACATTCAACCAAAAGTCCCTTCCATGTGCACAGGAGCAATTAGAAAAAAATAGGAGCCGCAAGCACTCCTCTTTGAGACTAGAGAGAGAGAGAGCTCTTTCAACTTTAACTTGATAAATGGTTGTGATGTGGATAAATGAACCAAACCGGTATAATACAACCCAATGAACCCATACCCAACCGGCCAACCCTAATTATTTAACAAGAATTTAGTTCGGTTCAGTTCGGTTTAGTCGATTTTTGGCATAACCAAACCGTGAACCGAACTGAATCGGTCAGTTTTGAAAAAATTGAAGCCGAACCAAACCAATTGAACCATCGATTCGGCTTAAAACCAATCGATTCGGTTTGGCTTGGTTCGATTTGGTCGATTTGACTTAATTGTGCACAGCCCTAGTTCAAAGTGACTATTGGGTAGTTAAGGCCATATGATTTAGCCAAGGATTCAATAATTCCAAACCCTATTAGATAACTTTACCTAGAAAGATGTATTATCGTATTTTGATACGATGGTAGGATCTAAGGTGGGTAGGCTGTTCGCCCAGTAAAATAGGACTTCCTAGGATTCAAATCCTATTCTTGATCATTTGTGCAAATTTACTTTTTTTCCGTCTAAATATCATTGTCAAATCTTGAGATCCATAGTACTTTATCATTAGCCATAAATAATTGTTTTCCTAGGAGTCTATTTTATTGTTTGAGCCTAACATGATCCATTGTCCATATGACTACTTCGAGTTAGTTTTGTTGAAATTAAGGATATATATGTTTTCCCCTCAATCTTGAATATTAGAGGAATATAGATTAAAGTTTATATCCTCTTGTCTTCGATCATTTTCTTCCTAATCAAGTGTTCGATTTGAAAAAAAACTGATACTTTTACTTCAAGGACAGATACGTACACTTTCCTATCGTGATCAATTCATTTAAATTTTTAGCTTCCTCCATCATAGTCAATTTGTTTCAAAATTTATAAGCTCCTTTGAAATTTTATGGATAGAGTTGAAAGAATGATCGGTGACTCATGATGGCAAGACGGCAGCAATGTCGCCAGTTATTTGACTTGGAGACTATGTGCTCACTGCAGCCAGCAGCGTACTAGCGAGGCATGACCCCTAAGTTGAAATATTTTCAAGTAAGCATGAGTTATCGAATATTATTAAAGCTATGTCTTAATCATCCTATTTTGATCTTGGTTATCCTTATGTCGATATTGGATAGAGTGATAAGAATTTGATGTCATATCATATTTGAGTCATTAAACCCAGAGTCTACTGTAGCCAGATGTACACTGGTGAGGCATAGATTCTCGGTAAAATGACTTCAGCTATGCATATGGTTTTCGAATGCCATAGAGGCTCTTTTATTGACATATGACTATCGATTTTTCATGATCCGCAAAATCTTGAGCTCTCACTCCAAACTAATTTGATATCCTATTTTCATTATCATATATAAATAATATAGTTTTTCCCTTCGTATCTTTCTTTCATATCGTCTAAATCTAGAGTCTTCATTGACTCCTCCTCGTTTAAAACATATTGGTATATTTTAATTTTATTCCACCAGATTCATAATCCTACCTAGACTATGATCTACAATCGTGCCTAAATAATATTTTTTAACTAGTTAATCATGCCAAAAATTTGAATTTGACCTTCCTAAACAACCTTGATCGTGACTAAACTATTTGACTATAGTCATAGTCGTGCCTATATTTCAAACTCTATTATTGCTAATGCTTGGATTTTATTTCAACTACGATCATGATAATTTTTATCTTGTTCATGCTCGTGCCATCTTTCAATTTTGATCATGCATGGATGACTTACACGATTAGTCTTGATTGGACTGCATCTTAAATTATATCTATAATTTTGATTATTCTTTAGCAATTTGCTCATGATAGACCATGTTGACTATAATTGGGTCGTGCCAAACAATTACAGTTTGAGATCATTCTTAAAACATTTTTGGTCGTCGACTAAACCATTTCTGATCAAAGGTTGATCATGCCAAATCACAATTTCTTTTGTCTATTATTTATTATTTTTGATCATAGCTGCGATTATGCATGACTAATTTGATCAGGAATATATCATTTCTTGATTATATCAATTATCGTTTTTATTCATATTGATTGAAATTTCATTTCTTGATTATATTCGTAGCTGTGCTAATCGTACCCTTTGAAATTTTGAGGACAAAAATTTTCTAAGGTGGGTAGATTTGTAACCGCTCTTCCCGAATTTCTAAAATTTTATTTATTTTATTTTTAATAAATATTTTTGATGTTAAAAAACAAATTTTAATTTGAAATTCTTTTAGTTGACGAAGGGATTTGTCAAAATTATTTTAAAATAAGATTTATGATATAGATATTTTATATTGTAGAAATTTGAATTTATAGGATACCTTTTAAATGTTATTTGATTATATGGATATCAATTTGAATTGAATTATTCTAATCAATTAGATTGATTGATTAAGTTTAAATCTTTATTTAATTTTTGGAAAGATCTATCTTTGGGGAGCCCTCTTGGTTTTCTCCACAAAATCCCTAACCCTAATTTTTGAAAATCCCCAATCACAAAATTTTCCCAAAATCCTAACCCTAACCCTAACCCTAAATTTCATATTCTCGTGTCATGTGTCCGAGGACATGGACAAAATACACTGTTGAAACCGCCAGCACCCCTGTTGCATCGCGATCGAGGCTTTGCGAATGATTTGTCTTTTATCAAAACTAATATTTAAAATTATATTGTTAGGATAATGAAAGATGTTTAGTACTACTTTGGATTTTATTAAAGATTAAATTCAAAAATTGTTTTAAATTTATAAATATCTTTTAGGAATTTTGAATAATAAAAATAAGTTTGTATCGGATATTATTCATAGAGAAAATCAATTATCGTTATAATTTTAAAATATGTTATTTGATAAATACTAAATATTATTTTAAAATTATTCGGTCGATCATCTGTAGAATTAAATTATATTTAGTTGCATGCTAATACCAATATTACTTGAATTAATATTGGTTTTAATTGATTATGATTTGATTGTTTTTAATTTAAACATTATATTTAAATGTGATAAGTAGTATTTGAAAAAGGTTTGAATTTATATAATTTATATTACATTGAACACAAAGTGCTATCTAATTAATTATGGAATATTTGAATTTGTATGTTGAAATTAGTTGATAATAGTAATTGGTTGATTTAGATTTATTATTATTAGCCGAATATTAATTTTAATTTTAAAATATATTATTTGATTTAATAAGAGAAAGGATTCTCTTAATCCATTGGATTTTCGATCTTCTCTCCTTACGCTCCAATATGAATTTAAAACCAGATTAGTCTATCTCGTTCCATAGAGTCTATATATGGAGTAACCATTCCCATTATTTCTTTTCAAAAAGAAAAACTCCATAAAGATTTTTCTCTCCCAATCCGCAAGCACACCAGCCCCGTCTATGTCTAATCTGCACCATCAACTCAGACTCCTCGCCCACTGTTTGCCATTAAAATTCTTTTATTGCAAATTTTAATATAAACAGAACAGTGTTACAATATAGGACTTAGATGTAGTCCTAGGAGTACACTTTTGTTTATTTGGGTTCCTTGTGCCGATGGAGTGAGTGGTAATACGTTGACTCCGTTGACGATCTGACGACGATTATCGGTTCTCTGAAGGTCTTGATTGCTCTGGGTGCTGGGGCTTGCTGAGAAGAGAAGAGGTTGAGTGTCTGTATCTGCCTCTCTGGTGGTATGTTCCTTCGTTGTGTGTTCTGTCCGTGTGTAGGTGTGGAAGAAGGAAATGATCCCTCTATTTATATAGTCTGCGGGCTGGCTGCTCATGCACGCATATGTAGGATGAGCCTGGTCGTAGGGATGCCACGTGGTGATTGCTGATGGAGGCATACGAACGATGCGCCCTGATCGAGGGGTTGAATTCTTCATGCTGTTGTTGTGAGCTGGCACGTAGCAGAGGAGAAGATCTTTCTGTTGCTGAGATCTTGGGTGAGTTGAGTCAAAGGACACGTGTCATCGACCTATAGCTCAGAGATCTCAGATTTGATGGGGAATGATCTGGTAGGATGCGCCTAGGTGGGCGCAGGAGGAGGCTTTGGCTCGTAACCTTTAGGAGTCACGAACCATTCGGGGCGCATGATTTTTGAAGCGCATACGAAGCTTCAGTAATGACTTAACTCCTGTCTTTCGGGATCAGAGAGAAGTCTGGGTGCGTATGGCTTTTGAGGTGCATGCAGAGCTTTAATGATGACTTTCCTTCTGTCTTTAGGGATCAGTGAAAAGTCTGAAACGCATGGCTTTTGAGGCGCATGCAGATTTGGGCGCATGGCTGCAGAGGCGCATGCGAGTGGTTGAGTGGCCACGTGGTAGTAGCCGTCGGAGGAAAGTAATGATGATGCTGACGTTGGTGATGCTTCGTCTTCTGAAAAAGCTGTCAACTGTTCAGACTTCGGGAGGCGTGCTGCCATCTCTGTCAGTTTAGCATTTAATGTTCGTGACATTCGATGGACAGCTGAGTGGGTGGGTCGGTTGGCGTCCCACTAGGTGTATGGGGACGCATGGGGGGGCGCATCCCTGTGATGTGCTTGGTACTGAAGGGCGCGTCTGTGTGATGCGCTTGATGTTGAAGGGCGCATCTATGTGATGCGCTTGATGTTGAAGGGCACGTCTATGTGATGCGCGGTCTGGCCGACGCATCTGCTTCGTGACACTTCTTTAATGGTGCGACTGTTACGATCTTCGAGTGCTTTAAATAGCTGTTTTGACTTAGCTGAATTCGAAGCGTCCGGTTCATCCATTTAATGCAAATTTATTGCACGGAATTCGGAGAGCCATCCACTTGGCGTATGGGTTTGATTTGCCCCCTATAAATAGTGGCATGGAGAGAGTTTGCTTCTCGTTCTCTCACATTTTTCTAACATGAACTTGTTTACTTGGATGCATTCTGTTGACGAGATGCTCCCGAGGATGAAGATGCGACGCCATGTCTTCATTGATGCACTTGAAGGTGACTGTTACATCCAAAAGTCGGAGTCGAGGGCTTCCGAGGCAGGCAGAAGGTGCCTGTTGCATCCAAAGATAGGGATGCTCGAGCCTCGTCTTCGTTGTGCAGGAAGAGCCACAGATCGGAATGGCGGTGCTGGGCTTTGGGGCTCTTTCTTCTTTCTTCCTTCAAAGTGGGCGTTGCCCACTCTGGTTGGGTTGAAAGCTGCTCCTTTAGCCGCAGTTTTGATTACGGTCTTCCTTGGCCTTTGGAGGCTCATTCGAAGCCTCCCCTGGCCACTGGTTGGCTTGTGGTGCTTTTCTCTTTCTCGGTTTGGGGAGCTCTTCCTCTAGCTAGAGGGTTGATGCCACCCTCGTTCTGCTCAATAAATGCTTCATTAGTCGAAGCATTTAGACGACGGTGAGCCTGGCTGGAAGAGCAGCACATAACTGGGCTGCTGAAGGGATGCACATAACTGAGCTGTCGAAGGGATGAACATAACTGAGGATGCACATGACTGAGCTGCTGAAAAGGATGCACATAACTGAGGATGCACATGACTGAGCTGCTGAAAAGGATGCGCCTTGCTGAGGGCGCATAGTGGGATGCGCCTGACTGGGGCGCATGGTAGGATGTGCCTTCCTGGGGGCGCATGGTGATCGCTGCGCCTATTTGAGGCGCATGGTGGCTGCTGGTTGTGGACTTAGGATCTTTTCTTTGTAGAAATTCTCCTTTGTACAATCTTTTCTTAGACATGTAATAGACTTTTATATGTAATAAAAAGTCTTCTTTTAATGCCTATTTTTGTTGTTTGTGAAGTACTTTGTCCAAGCTCTGGCGCATGTAGTCTGGCGCATGGACTTTCTGGTTCTGAAATTCCATGCTTCTACAAGACCCCCTTCAAAGTTTTCAAAACTTTTGGATAAGTTTTGGAATACTTTGAATAAGAAGCATGGTGGTAGAGGCGCATGACTGTCGGGTCGTATAGATACTCCGCTCATCAGTGATGGGGTGCATGCTCTATCCAGTTAATGCAAATGATAACGTTTCGATAACCAAGAAAGATTAATGATGATTTTTTTGGTTTTATTTGTGATTGTCTTTTCACAGAACCCAAGGCGACGGCTGAGGTCACACTTCATCGGTTCACGCGTGCACCCAAGCCCTATAAATACGAGAGATGGAGAGAGAGTTATTCTCTTTGCTTTTGCTTTTAGAGTTTTTCTCAAAATCCTAACTTTCTTCTCTCAAGCAATGGCTCCCAAGACTCTACGCAACGGTGCTGGCAAGGGACGAGGCAAAGGAAAGAGCCTGTAAAAGCTGCCGCGGCTGACGTTCCCCGTCGGCCTGTCGAAGTTCGGCCAGAAGTAGTTGGTGAGTTTTATTTTACGTACACCAACGCACATAGACCTTGAGTCTTTGATGATGTGCCGAGGTTTTTGCCGCAGACGCGCATGGGTTTAGGCCCTGAAGATGCGCCGAGGCTCTACCGCTGTCGCGCATGAGTTTACACCCTGATGATGCGCCGAAGCTCCACTGCTGATGTGCATGGGTTTTCACCCTGATGAAGCACCGAAGCTCCACTGCTGATGTACATGGGTTTACACCCTGATGATGCGCCGAAGCTTCTTTTTCAGACGTGCTATGCGCTTTTGATGAGACTCCGATTCTTTTGTTGTTTCTAACATTTTCGAATCTTTGCTAGTGTCGATGACTATCCCACTCTTGAATGAAGTGCTTCTAGATGCTGCCCTCTGCCAGATAGGAGTAGATTATGACGAGGAAGTGATAAACCCTGCTCAAGCTGCTATTATGCTGGATCAGCATCCCGAAAGAATGACTCAAATTCGGGAGCAATAGTATGGATTCCTCAAACGGATGATGGAGCATGGTGTTTTGAAATCTGCCACATCTGATAAAGTGACATTCTTGAAGCCTGAGTTCCTATTTGGGGACCGCCTTACCTCTACTGAAGCAAAGGTGTTGAAGGTCAAGGAAGACTGGTTCTTTACAGCAAGGGGAGTGCACATGACCGTTAAGCAGCTCTTACGCCAATGGCCTCTGACGGCTTTCTGTCGTCTTGCTTCCAAGAGGAGGATGTCTTGGGATCTAACCCCATCTCAGGGGGAGCGGTGGCAGGCATCCTAAAGATCGACTCTACCTCAGATTAAAGGGATACTTTGACCGCCGTACGGGCTGGGCCTTCTTTCACCTGGCGAACTCTACGCCCTGGGAGCATTTATAGTGATGTTCTCGCCAATACATTTGCCTTTGGCGCTTCGACTTTCGCCAATCACATGCTTTTGATGGAGCGATCGTACCCGAAAGGTGAATTTTGGGTAGAGGGTTGGTGTCATTATGTTGCCAAATGGGACAAGCTGACACTCTAGATGTTGTCACGATTTCAAACCGAACTCTAAGAGATGGGGCTGACTGCCGCGATCCGTGCTACTCAGGCAGGTGTTGACATCAACCGACATATGCTTCTCGCGCTTCTGGAAATGTTTGATACCCATACCGGGACCTTCTTCACTCCGGTGGGGGAGTTAGGCCTTGCACTTCATGAAATGCACGAGGTATCAAAGCTCCCTTGGGGATCAGAACCCTACGAGGAGTACTTCCTGATGAACAACGAGTTCCAGGTCCTGGGGGACAAAACTGAAGAAATGATGGCCGTCTTCAAGGAAGTGGCGAGTCATCATTACTATATGTAGAAGAGGGATAAGAGCGGATTGCAGCCTCATGTGACCGCCTAGAGGGATTACGTCTTCAATCAAGACAAGGAGGATCCCTCTCTATTTACCACTCTGCCAGCGCTTTCCCGTAGCGAAGTGCTTTCCGAAATGAGCAGGTTAGGTGAGAAGAATCCCCGGAAGAACGAGGATCAGCAATCGGATGAACGCTCCTACAGCTGTTTCTGGCACCTATCTCATCGGATGTCGTCGAAAGCAGTATTAGCTGCATATCTGATGGTTTGGCTTCGAGATTACGTTTTCTCGGGCGGGTCAGGCTCCGTAGAGAGGGTAGCCCGGAACTTAATCCTGCCAGCAGTGAAGTTGGTTTTCGGCCGACGTTTGGCTCTTCTTCCCGCGATGGTGTGTAACCTGCTACGAGGTTTACAGTTTGCGGGAAATGTGGTTCATGATCGCGGTAGGAATGACAACTTCCCACGTGCCGAACTGCCATTTCACTATCTAATGGGGTGGTTGATTTTACACCATCCAAATGTAATGAGTCCGGGTTCGGAAGAAGACCATAGGGCCGGAGATGCATTCCTTAGTCGTTTCCACCAGAGGTGCTGGTTACATTCTGGCGTCCCCATTTGCAGGATTTATCTCGCCTTCAGGGGTGGGAGATCACCAAAGTAGGACCTGTCTTCTCGGGTTTTAAGGCCGATGAGGATTTGACGGATTCGGGTGAAGACGCCACCACTTTGCCTCCATGGGGATTCCGCTGGTTGCAAAGTATTCGGCCATCCCATCTGGTGTACCGGAACAGGAATCAGTACTATCTGGAACCGTACTTACCGAGCCGCTTTGCACGACAATTTGGTTATGTGCAGCTGATGTTGGATAATCCCAGTATCACCCTGGAGTATGCTGGAAGTTTGTTGGATGGTGCACGAGCTTGGCAATACTACAAACTGGATGTACCGGAGCTCGGTGTGCGCTGCCCGTCCAGAATTCGTGGCCGCCCATTCTTTACTCGGTCGCCAAGTTTTACTGTGTTATGGCTGTCGCACCTCCCGGGTATGATAGGGAGACAAGTCTTGTTGCAGGCACCCCATTAGCGGTGACCGGACATGTATCGGCTAGGGCTCGATCGTACCGTCCACCAGAGGTAGGTCATCAAGGTGCCCCTACCGCATCCCCAGGGGGTCAGGCCGAACCTCCGGTTGATCAACCGAAACGACGTGCGGGTACAGAGGTTGGCTCTTCTGCGTCAAAAAGACAGAAGAAGACATCATCACCGACTATGTCGTCGGACTCGACATCTGCAGAGGTAAGGATGTCCCACATATCTGGTTTAGATTCAACATTTCATGTAACCAACTTCTCTTTTTGTAGGAGCCGCTAAAAAGGAGGCCCCGTACTCCAAAATCTGGTGGGAGCAGGTCAAAGGAGATGGCGGGCTCGTCTGAAGTACGCATCCCACCGATTATGATGTCTCCCATGGAGGAGAATCCAGAGGATGTTGTTGTCGTAGAGATTTCAGCATCCCCAGATTATGTCAGAAGGGAAGCTGAGGATACAGCGGCTTCCGAGATGATAAAGGTCGCAGCGGGGGCCTTGGATACCGAGGGTCCAGCAGACACGAGGCTTCCTGGTGATAAAGTGGGATGGAGTTCGTCGTCTTCAGATGACGTCGCTCCAGGGTTGCAAGAGTCTGTTGCGGGGCCAACTGATATGATTGGAACAGAGGAGAGGGTTGATTCCCCTCCTTGTTATGATGAGGGAGGTCGACTGCATCATTGCCGAGCCCTACCCCAGACTCAGCAGCGAAAGCTGAGGTGGCTACCGATCAGGAGGTAGTGACAGATCCTGTCCCTGTAGAGGGATTTGATAAAGAGGCTGAGACTCGTCTGCCGGTCCTGACTCCTGGGCGGGTTAGGAGACAAGTGTTGATCTCCCCGTTCTGCCAGGGGAAGTACTGGCTGTGATAGGACGTTGGGGGCTGAAGAGGTGGCCACTGACGTCGGGGTTCTTCCGAGTTTGGGAAGGGTAAGGGTTTGAGGAACCCTCTGTTGCTCCTTCCACTTGGGGTACTATCTCGACGCCTGTCTCGACTTCTTCTATTCCTGTGGCTCCTCGGGCTAGTAGTCAAGCCCCTGTTGATGAAGAGCCTGTCGATACCGAGGGTCCAGCCTTGCGGATTGAAGTAGGCGGGCCTTCTTGCGGTCCGCTAACTAGAGCAGCTCCTCCGACTCCTGTCATGATGCCGCAGGTGCTGGCGGATGCTGATGAATACGTGAAATTCATTGTCGAGGCAGTGTATAAAATGCTGCAGAGGGGGGTATCGGCAGTGATGGATGCCAACTGGAGCTTTGCGATGGCAAAACTTTGGCATTGCCTCATATCAACCTGATCCGTCTTCACCAGGGCCACGATCATATGGCCGTCATTCTGGAAGCCTCGGTGGCTGAGTTGGACCAGCGACTTTCTGAATTACAGCGCATCCAGCGAAATGACCTCTCCATCCTGATAGATGCGGAGAAGGAGAAGCTGATCGCCGAGATTGAGTCTTCTTACCAGGCTACTGTGTGTCTGGAAACGTGAAGTGGCTGAGACTGAAGCTGCAGTGGAGCGGTTGTCTCAGTCTACACGGGAGACGGTGGAGGCACGAGCTGTGTTGGACACTAGTATCGCAGAGATTGATGCCTAGATCCGTCGCCTTGAGGACCAACGGGCCCACTTCTATTAGACGCCGAACGTGTCCAGGCTGAACACGCAGCATTCAAGAAGGAGGAGGCAGCTTTCACCCACCGGGCTCTTACTTTGGCTCAGCAGCGGCAACAGTGGATGAGAAGCATAAAATGATACTTCTCCTGAGGCTATTGAAGCGATGCGTCAAGAAGCTGAACGTCGAGTCCTGGACTGTGGAGACTCGAGCGGCGGACTTGAGGCGTCGGATTGAAGAGCTTTCAGCCAACTGGGGATGTTTAGGGATTGTAGTCTCTTCTTTTTTTATATTTTGCAACTCTTGCTGGGGTTGAAACTTTCACTCTCTATTTAAAAATAAAGAATATAAAGTTTTTTGTGGTGTGTTCATTTTTGCTGTCATGAACTTGATAATTTGTGTGGACCTATTATCTTTTGCGTACCTTAGTTTTTAGGTACAGATAATAAGTTTGAGAGAACCCTCATGTTTGCTCAGAGGTGATGTGGACATGGCAAATATGGGATTCAAGTGGTGGAATCTTCCTACTCAGAGGTGTTATGGACGTGGTAGGAATGATCCTGGGGATACGCGGAACTACTCAGAGGTAATATGGACGTGGAAGTTCTGCGTCAATGTACGACAACGCAAGGGTTGTTGTACGGGATGTTTACTCAGAGGTAATGTGGACGTGGTAAACATGGTGGGTAGCATAGTCTTATGGGATAAGATTCCGCTTTGTAGGGTGTAGGAGGGCAACTCAGAGGTGATGTGGACATGGTTGTCCTTCTACTGGAGGATGCTACGGAACAGCTGGGTTCCGAAAGCGTATGATTTTGTGAAAGAATTGTCTGTGAGTCCTGATGATTGGGTCCACAGATCCCCGGGTGGAAGCAATATCTGAAAGATGTCAAGAGTAGTACTTCTTTAGGAACTTGCCGTTGATGGGCATCATGAACAAGTCCCTATCGGATTTGGCGAGGCGGTAAGCACCGTTTGAGTATACCGTCTCTATGATGAAAGGTCCTTCCCACTTGGGCTCGAACTTTTTGGTGTTTGTGAGTCAACACCATCGGTCTCCTGACTGCCAGAACCAGGTCGCCAACTTGAAAAGTCCTCTGCTTGACCTTTTTGTTGAAAGCCTGTGATATACGGCTTGGTATAGTTCGATGCGTTGTGAGCTAGGAGACGCTTTTCGTCAAGTACCTCCAGTTCCCGTAGACGACGACGTTGATTGTCCTCTTCTGTGAGTTGGTTTGTGATTGCTACGCGGAGTGAGGGTATCTGGATCTCGAGAGGCAGTACCGCTTCGCTCCCGTAGACCAAGGAGAATGGTGTGTTGCCTGTCGGGGTCCGTACCGTTGTGCGGTAGGCCCAAAGGCATTCGCCGAGCTTTTCGTCCCAGTCGCGTTTGTTAGATGACACGACCTTTTTGAATAGCCTGACGATAGTTTTGTTGAACCTCGGCCAATCCGTTTGCTGCCGGATTGTAGGCGGTATGCCACGTTTTGAATGCGATTCTTGTCAAGAATCTGCTAAAACATGGCTAATGAACTGAGGACCATTATCGTGGATGATCTCCGGGTACTCCGAAACGGTAGATGACGTGGTACTTGATGAAGCTGATCACCCTGGAGCTTTTCACTTCTGCCAGCGGAACTGCTTCTGTCCATTTAGAGAAGTAGTCAGTGATTGCTAGGATAAAGCGGTATCCTCTCGATGAAGGAGGGGTGATCGGTCCCACAATGTCCATGCCCCAAGCTTTGAAGGGCCAGGTGACTGTAGGATGTAGTGGTTCTGACGGTGTATGAATGAAGTCTACGTGAAGCTGGCACATGGCACTTCTTAGCATATTCGACAGCGTCAGCGGCCATGGTTGGCCCGTAGTATCCCATGCGTCGCAGTCGGTCCTACAACTTAGGACCAGGTTGATGGGCCCCGCAGGTTCCATCGTGAGCTTCTCGAAGGGCTTCGGCTGCTTCTTCGTTGGACAAACATCGAAGAAGTCCATCGTAGGAGCGTCGGTACAGCATTTTAGTAGCCGTATCGTAGTAGAATCGAAGAGAGCGTCTCCTGACTGAGACGGCTTCTTTCGGGTCCTCTGGGAGATTCCATACAGCAAAGTCGATGAATGGGAATCTCCAGTCTCGGACATTAACACCAGCACTCGTTGACATGGCATGGGCCACTTATGAGCACAGGTTATTTTTAGGGCAGACCAGGTCTCGACCCACTACCGTGACGTAGTGTTGAGTTCCGAGGGGTGCCACTAATGAGGCTGCGAGGCCGGCCAAGCATCAGCCTCTAGATTTTGTAGACGAGGTACATGTTCGATGAAGAATTGGTGAAGGTTGAAATGATTTCAATGCAACTTCATGGTAAGGGATCAGATCTTTATGGCGAACTTTGTATTGGCCTCTGATCTGGTTTACGATGAGTTTTGAGTCGCCGTAGGCTTCCAGATGATTTACCCCCAGCTGTTGCGCCAGCTGGAGTCCCATGATGAGTGCGTTATACTCGGCAACATTGTTGGAGCACGGCTTCGAAAGGGAGTAAGCACGCTGGATGACCAGCTGATGGGGGAGACTAATACCACCCCCACTCCAGCGATGATTTGGCCTTTGGGGCCTGTTCTTGAAGCACCATCGAAAATATCTGCCAGACGGAGCCTTCTTCGGTGACGTTTGATTCTTGGACCTCATCCGGGATGTCTTTATAGAGTCTTGAGGACTCTGGGATGGGGTGTGCAGCTAAAAAGTCGGCCAGAGTTGACCCTTAACAGCTTTTTACGGAACGAACACCATATTATATGGTGTTAGCAAGATCGCCCATGTGGCTAGCCGGGAGTTCAATGATCCTGGCTTCGTCATGAGGACCCTGAGCGGATTGACTCGGGAAACGACATGAATTGTCTACCCCGAGACATAATATCGAGTCTTTTGGATGGCAAATACCAAAGCTAAGCACTCCTTTTCAACGGGGTTGTACCAGTGTTCGGCCCCGATCAGAGTTCGACTGAGGTAGTAGATTGCTTGCTCATAGCCTGTGTCGCTGTTCTGAGCTAGCAGGGTACCGAGGGAATGATCCATGGCATGGACGTTGAGGAGGAATGATTTGCCGGCGACTGGTGCCACCAGGACTGGCGGGCTCGTCAAGTAAGCTTTGATGTCATCGAAAGCTTTTTGGCATTCCTCTGTCCAGACGTAAGAGACTTCTTCTTCATGAGCTGAGTGAAGGGTCGACATTTGCCGGAAAGGTTTGCTATGAACCTCCGGATGTATGCCAAATGCCCCTGTAGGCCTCGAAGTTTCGAAGGTTCTTCGGAGGGTCCATATCGAGGATGGCTTTGGTCTTCTCGGGATCGACATGAATGCCTTTTGCCGTGATGATAAGCCTAAAAACTTTCCGCTAGAAACCCTAGAAAGGATTTAGTGGGGTTCATCTTGAGCTGGTGCGCCCACATGAGATCGAAGACTATCTTCAGGTCTTGCAGGTGATCTCCTTTGAGACGGTTCTTGACTATGTCGTCAACATAGCATTCGACTATTTTACGAAGATGTTGACGGAAAATGGTGCTCATAGCTCGTTGGTATGTCGCACCAGTATTCTTCAAGCCGAAGGGCATCACTGTGTAGCAGAAAACACCCTTTGGAGTCCTGAATGACGTGTATTTTGCGTCATCGGGGAACATCTTGATCTGGTTGTAGCCCGAATACCCGTCCATGAAAGACATGCGCTCGAAGCCACATGTGTTTCGATCATCACGTCGGTGATTGGAAGCGGGAACTCATCCTTCGGGTAGGCAGAGTTGAGGTCCGTATCTTCCCATTCTTCTTGGTGACGGGGACAACGTTGGCTACCCAATCTGGGTGTTGTTCTTCACGGATGAAGCCGCTGGTCAAGAGCTTGTCCACCTCCTGATCGATGACGTTCATGATGTCCGGACGGAAGCGTCGCTGTTGTTGTTTGATAGGCTTGGCATCAGGTAAGATGTTCAGCCTATGCATCGATCTGTGGGTCAAGCCCCGACATATCTTCGTAACTCCAGGCAAGACGTCGATATACTCTTTAGCCAGCTGGATTAAAGATTCTCGGTCTTCTTCTTTTAGGCTTTTGCTGATGAAGATAGGTTTGGAAGAAGATCCATCCCCATGGTCGATCTGCTCGACTTCGTCTTCGGTGGAAGGTTCACGTAATTCAAAACGAGACTCCCATTATCCTAGTGTTGAGCCTAGGGTTCTTCTTCGAAGAATTCTGGCGCTTGGTCTTCGCCTTCTTCTTCTTGAGATTGTGCAGATGTCATGTTGGCTGACAGTACCCTCTTGAAGACTGAGCCGATACTGGTATCGGAGTCCCACGTTGATGCTTCAGACGAGTGAGAATGTTCTACTTCTTCCGCATCTGAACTCTCTGGAGTTGACGGCGGCGTGACATAGCCTACCCCCCGTCGAGTTTGATTGTAATAGTCCTGCAGCTTTCCTTTAGGTGTTGGAAGCCGGAGAGGGAGATCGACCTTTGCCCTAGTTCAGTCCTTTGTTGCTTTTTAGGCCGTAACCCATCTTTTGGATGAGGTACTTTGCCTTGTCCGTGTACCGATAGAGTTGTATTTCTGCCGGCATCTGGTTCTGGCTCGAGTGGCGGGAGGTCTTGATGACGCTCAACCTTGCCGAAGATGATGGATTCTTCGTCTCGACTCCGTGGTGGGACTATCTAACAGACCCCTTGGGACGGGACTACTCGATTTACATGATGGACGGTCGTTATTTGTGTTTGCAACGACCGTAGAGCGTTATCTAATGTATACATGGCATTCCAATGTGGAAGACTAGAATAATTAAAAGACACTCTGTTATTGATGAAATATGAGATTTTATCCCGTGGGATTACATTGTCCAGAGAAGGGGCATCTACATCAGCCGAGATATATTCCTCCAACTCTTCATCTGTATGCACTGGAGTAAGATCGGGAGAGTCTACCATAGCGTTGGCTTTAGAGTCCGAGAGGACTACGTGGGCCTTCTCTAGCGACTGGGATGGTGGCGGCTTGCCCTTAAGACGCACCTTCAGAGGTGCCTCCGATGTGCCTCCGATGATTGACGCCTTCCCCTGTAGTTTTGCCATGAGGGGGGTCGATGTTTGAGACGACTTTCCCTTGAGCCGTATCTTCAGGGGAGCTTCAGGAGCAGCTGGTGCTTTCCTGGGTAGCTTAATGCTCATGGGAGGCAACTTCTGAGGCGGTTTGCCTTTGAGTCGGATCTTCAAAGGAGCGTCGGGGGTGACCTCAGGCTCCATGTCCGGCTCTGCTGCCGTTTCTCTTCGTCGTCGTCAGCATCATTGGCTTCCCCCTCGTCAAGTGATTTGTATAAGTCAGCATCGGTGAAGTAGGCTTCAATCCCTTTAAAAGGGTCTATGTCCGCGAACTCCATACGGATGACGTTGTTGGTGGACACGTACTTTATACATTGGTGGAGCGTGGATGGCACCACCATGTACTCATGCAGCCATGAGCGACCCAACAGAAGGTTGTAGTTGACTTCAGCGTCCACGACATAACAAGTGACCTCGGTTCTGAGGTTACCGATGTGGCACTTTAGTCGAATTTTGCCCAGTGGTTCACTTTTGCTACAGTTGAAGCCACTGATTGTTTGTTGGAGGGCGCCAGTCGGTACTGAGAGAAGACCCCAGATCGATCTGAATCCGCTTCACCTCGACTGAACCGATATACCCTGTATAGTACATCGGCCTGTTGTGTCGGTTGTGTTTGAGCAGCATGTCTTGTTAGGTGAAGGTTATATTGGGGATAACCTCATCCGAACAATGACAGTGCGTGCATACAGTCGGAAGATCTTCAGGCTGCTTGACCTGACTGAGGAAGGATTCAGCATCCTTCAGAGCTTCACAGAGAGCTTCTCGAAAGTCTTTGGAAAGACGAAGGAGCTCGAACAGAGATAGGCGGGCAGGGAGTACTGGCCAATTGTGCCAGTATGTCGAAGTTGTGGGGCTTGGCTAGCCCCGAAGCATTCTCCTTTCGTAGAGGCCTGTCGAAGCGGGCCTCTATCTGCTTCTGCTTATTAGCTGCTGGGGGCTTAGACGGGCCCTCGTCCTGGACAGCAGGGACGGTGCCAGGAGGCACCACCTCGACGGCAGCTTCATCGGGTTGGACGTTCTGTTGTGAACGCGTCTGCACAGGAAGTGCCTCTTCCGCTGAAGAAGAGACCGTGCGACAAGACTTGATCTTCCTGCCTTTGGATTTGGAGGTAGGGCGTACCTCCAGTTGAGTCACCTCGAAGACGAGATCGGGGTGAACCCATAGGATCTCTCCCCGAGATGTGGTGAGTGGGATGAGTCCACTCACGTTGTCACGGGTAGGTGGTAAGTTAACCACTCCATTGTCGCCTTAGGGATGGGGACAACGCCATCCTGTGTTGTAGTTGGCGGCAAGGTGCCAAACTGGAGTGACACCACGTTGGCTGACACCGTCTTCTCTTCGTAGTCGACGGAGATTACATCCGCATTGATCATGCGCTGGATGTAATTCTTGAGGACATAGCAGTCCTTGGTTGGGTGTCTGACAAACCGATGGTAGTGACAGTACCTCGGGTTGTCTACTTTCTCAACCTCATCGGGACGCTTCGGGTCCGGAAGCTTGATCTTATCACCCTGCTTCAGTATCTCAAAGAGTTGCAGGGTGTCTTCGTCGTTGAACGAATAAACCTCCTTCGGCCTTGGTGCAAGTGGAGGTTTCTGAGCAGGTGCTGACGCACCTTTAGAGGCATTGACAGTCAATGCCTGTTTCCCCTTTGTCTCTCGTCCGGGGTTGTTGGCTGCAGGCCGTTTCCTCTTGTCCTCAAAGGCAGGAAAACTGACTCCCAGAAGACGAGTATTGGCCGCCTTCTTCTCTGTCGCTTCTGCTTCAATGATCAAGGAGCTCCAGTCGGGAGAAGGAGTAAAGTTAAGCCAGAGTTTGACTGTAGGCAGCATGTTCATGCTGCAGGAGGAGAGAAGCGCATGTTCTGGTATGCCCGGGGGCAGTCTGAAGCAGGCCTGTCGGAAGCGTTCGATGAACACTCGAACTGTTTCCTTCTCCTTCTGGCGTATCTCTATAAGGGACGCCATTGTCATGTCCTTTCCGCCGTCGTAGAAATGGTCAAAAAAAAGATGCGTCAGGTCGTCGAAGGAAGATATTGAATTGTCGGGGAGACTGCAGTACCAGTCGTACGCCACTCCTTTCAGTGCCACAACAAATATGCTGGTAAGTAGTGCGTCCTCCTTCGGAAGATGTCCCGTCTGAGACTGGAAATACGTCAGATAGCGATGTGGAGAGTCCTTCCCATCGTATGGCGTCGTTTGTGGTTTATACTTAGGAGGATAAACCACCTTATTCCATTCGAGGGGATAAGGTTGGGGGATGCCCATCTTTTGGCGCTCCTCTTGTCTTGTCTTGGACTCAAAGCGCTCGCGCAAGTCCCTGATCATCTCGACCACGTCTTCTGTGGAGCTGGGAGTCGGGGAAGGTGGTACCACCGGGAGTTGAGCATTTGAGGGCTCCGACGTCCGAGGTACTTCGCAACGATCTATGTCCGAGGATACCCGTTGAAGGGGTACACTCGATTCTCCATTAGCCTCTGGGTCGGGACCGGCAGAAGGTGTCCTGGCCAAAGCTGACCGTATCTCAAATACTGCTTGAGTCAGTGTTTGCATGGAGGCAGAGAGGGTTTTGAGTCCTCCCTCCAGGGTATCCATGCGCTGGACGAGGTTTGTTGGCGACGCATCAGACTCGATATCAGCCCCAGTCACGTTTACTGTCATGACGCGGCCGGAAGTGGATGGATGGATTGAGGCTTCACTCTCGGCCTCACTCTTTTGTAGGGGGGTCGCCTCTCCTGGAGCATCGTCTTGGCTACCTCCGACTATGTTCGGGAGAACATTCACCACGGGCGCATCTGCAAGGGCCTGATTACCCTCAGCTCCGTCTTGAAGGGCCTCTGCGTCTCTGGAACTCGGGTCCGCAGATGCTAGACTACTCCCAGCTATGTTCTGGGGGATATTCTCATCTTCTGGAAGGCTGACAGGATCCGCCCAAGATGTGCTTTGGACACCCTCGTCTTCGGACTCGACAAGGGTCTGACTACCCCCAGCTTCTTCTAAGATCTTCTTCCTCCTCCGAGTGCCTTCGAACACTCCGGAGGACGCGACAGTTGTCTTGGTTTTCCTTGACTGGCTTTTGGACGAGGAAGAGGAACTGCCAGTCGCCTTTCGGACTGACGAGGATTTGGAGATCACGTTGCATGAAGCAACCTTTGGCTCTTCTTCTGTTGACACCTTCTTCTCAAGGCGACGTCGGAGGGGTATCGATGATTGCAGTCGCTGAAACACCGACTGCCTTGGTGGGACTGCCGCTTTACAACAGCAGTTGATGGTGACCACAGCACAAGTATGCCCCGTGAGAGGTGCATCGTGCTTGTCAGTTGACTCTTCTGATTGGCGCTTGTGAGTGATCACGTTACGCAGATCGTTGGAGGAGAGTTCCACCTTCACACCCCCTTCAGGCGCATGGCAAGGCCAAGCGCCGGGGTGGTCAAGTGAGTGCTGTGCCCCATAATCTAATACCAAACAGGCATCCCGATCAGTAGTGGGGGAACCACAGCATTTGAAGTGACATGAACGGACCTCAAACGCACAACCAGATGAGGCACGGGAGTTCAAGACCACTGGATTTGCCTTACTCGACTTGGTTGTGCATGCAATAGATGCGCCCAAGTGAGACAAGGACTTTGAAGGTCGGCTCGTTTCTGGCGCCGCAGCACTCGAGTCGACCTTGTATAGCTTACCATCAGCAGCACGCATGATTGTGAGCGCAAGCTTCTGGCTTGCTGCTGGCATAGCACGTTTGGGGCGCATGGCCCGTGCTGCCTTAGATTTCTTCGTACCAGTCCGCTGGGGCACATAGTACTCAGAATCCAAATTCTCTTCGCCATTACTGCGAGTGAGTCTGTCAAAGACAGAGACCTTCTGTGGCGCATCAGAGGTGATGCGCGGGGCATTAGCTGCGCCCCTGCTCCGTCGACGCATCTTCTTCGCCTGAGAGGAGATGGCTGGGGAATGTGGTTAGACGCACGTTTCCCTGAGAGATGCGTTGCACCAGCGGGCGCATCTTGGTTGCTGAGGATGTCAGCAGGAAGGGAAGGCTGGATTGGCACCCTTCGGTGGTGGTGCCAGCGGCGTCGACCTTGCGCACCCAGACTCGGCGGGTCTTCTTCGGCTTCGACAGCCGCTTTGAAGGACTCGTACTGCCTTCAGAGATGAACTCATACGCCTGTTGATTGAGGCGTATGACCAGCGTCTTGTGGAAGGAGCCCACCTTCACATCGTCGGATTGCGACACAGCTTTCTCGGTGGAGGAGAAGAGGTCCCCAGCAGAGTCGCCAGCTTGTTTGCCATTAAAATTCTTTTATTGCAAATTTCAATACAAACAGAACAGTGTTACAATATAGGACTTAGATGTAGTTCTAGGAGTACACTTTTGTTTATCTGGGTTCCTTGTGCCGAT
This sequence comes from Iris pallida, assembly GCA_029216955.1. Taxonomy (NCBI): domain Eukaryota; kingdom Viridiplantae; phylum Streptophyta; class Magnoliopsida; order Asparagales; family Iridaceae; genus Iris; species Iris pallida. Next base: position 3,426 of record JANAVB010042729.1, on the reverse strand, counting down.
GGAGTGAGTGGTAATACGTTGACTTTGTTGACGATCTAACGACGGTTATCGATTCTCTGAAGGTCTTGATTGCTCTGGGTGCTGGAGCTTGCTGAGAGGAGGAAGACGTTGAGTGTCTATATCTGTCTTTCTGGTGGTATGTTCCTTCTTTGTGGTTCTGTCCGTGTGTAGGTATGGAAGAAGGAAATGATCCCTCTATTTATATAGTCTGTGGGCTGGCTGCTCATGCACGCATATATAGGATACGCCTGGTCGTGGGGACGCCACGTAGTGATTGCTGATGAAGGCGTACGAACGATGCGCCCTGATCGAGGGGTTGAATTCTTCATGCTGTTGTGAGCTGGCACGTAGCAGAGGAGAAGATCTTTCTGTTGCTGAGATCTTGGATGAGTTGAGTCAAAGGACACGTATTATCGACCCATAGCTCAGAGTTCTCGGATTTGATGGGGAATGATCTGGTAGGATGCGCCTAGGTGGGCACAGGAGAAGGCTTTGGCTCGTAACCTTTAGTAGTCACGAACCATTCGGGGTGCATGGCTTTTGAGGCACATACGAGGCTTCAATAATGACTTAACTCCTATCTTTCGGGATCAAAGAGAAGTCTGGGTGCGTATGGCTTTTGAGGCGCATGCAGAGCTTTAATGGTGACTTTCCTTCTATCTTTAGGGATCAGTGAAAAGTTTGAGGCGCATGCTTGGGCGCATGGCTGCAGAGGCGCATGCGAGTGGTTGAGTGGCCACGTGGTAGTAGCCGTCGGAGGAAAGTAATAATGATGCTGACGTTGGCGATGCTTCATCTTCTGAAAAAGCTGTCAACTGTTCAGACTTCGGGAGGTGTGCTGCCAACTCTGTCAGTTCAGCATTTAATGTTCGTGACATTCGATGGACAGCTGAGTGGGTGCGTCGGTTGGCATCCCACTAGGCGTATGGGGACGCATGGGGGGAGCATCCCTGTGATATGCTTGGTACTGAAGGGCGCATCTGTGTGATGCACTTGATGTTGAAGGGCGCGTCTATGTGATGCGCTTGATGTTGAAGGGCGCGTCTATGTGATGCGCGGTCTGGCCGGCGTATCTGCTTCTTGACACGTCTTTAATGGTACGACTGTTACGATCTTCGAGTGCTTTAAATAGCTGTTTTGACTTAGCTGAATTCGAAGCGTCCGGTTCATCCATTTAATGAAAATTTATTGCACGAAATTCGGAGAGCCATCCACTTGGCGCATGGGTTTGATTTGCCCGACCTATAAATAGTGGCATGGAGAGAGTTTGCTTCTCGTTCTCTCATATTCTTCCAACATGAACTTGTTTACTCGGATGCATTCTGTTGACGAGATGCTCCGAGGGTGAAGATGCGACGCCATGTCTTCATTGATGCACTTGAAGGTGACTGTTACATCCAAAAGTCGGAGTCGAGGGCTTCCGAGGCAGACGGAAGGTGCCTGTTGCATCCAAAGATAGGGATTTTCGAGCCTCATCTTCGTTGTGCAGGAAGAGCCGCAGATCGGAATGGCGGTGCTGCGGCTTTGGGGGCTTTTCTTCCATCAAAGTGGGCGTTGCCCACTCTGGTTGTGTTGAAAGCTGCTCCTTTAGCCGCAGTTTCGATTACGGTCTTCCTTGGCCTTTGGAGGCTCTTTCGAAGCCTCTCCGGGCCACAGGTTGGCTTGTGGTACTTTTTTCTTCCTCGGTTTGGAGAGCTCTTCCTCCAGCTAGAGGGTTGATGCCACCCTCTTTCTGCTCAATAAATGCTTTATTAGTAGAAGCATTTAGACGACGGTGAGCCTGGCTGGAAGAGGGGCACATAACTGGACTGCTGAAGGGATGCACATAACTGAGTTGCCGAAGGGATGAACATAACTGAGGATGTACATGACTGAGCTGCTGAAAAGGATGCACGTAACTGAGGATGCACATGACTGAGCTGCTGAAAAGGATGTGCCTTGCTGAGGCGCATAGTAGGATGCGCCTGACTGGGGCGCATGGAAGGATGCGCCTTCCTAGGGGCGCATGGTGATCGCTGCACCTATTTGAGGGCGCATGGTGGCTGCTGGCTGTAGACTTAGGATCTTTTCTTTATAGAAATTCTTCTTTGTACAATCTTTTCTTAGACATGTAATAGACTTTTATATGTAATAAAAAGTCTTCTTTTAATGCCTATTTTTGCTGTTTATGAAGTACTTTGTCCAAGCTCTGGCGCATATAGTCTGGCACATGGGTTTTGGTTCTAAAATTCCATGCTTCTACACCCACCAGTATCCATAATAATCAACACCCGCCACCCCGTCTCCTCCACCTTACCACGCCTCCACCACGGCCGCCAGCAGCCATTATCATCATCACATCCCAATAAGAACAATCAGCCTATTGTGTCCGACTGTGTCCGTGTGTTTGCCACAAAAAAAATTACAAGTATCAATCGTGTCCGGACTCGTGTGTCCGTGTCCGTTGCAAACAACCATGCATCTCAACCACCATAAACACATCACAACCACCATAAACACCATCGCCATTAAACCACCACCGCCACCACCATTACTTTACCTCTCCGTCGCGTCTTGCTGCCAAGCGTCGACCCCGCTTTGACGCTAGAACCCCGATCGCCCGCGGTGGGCGTCACCCAAATCCGTCCAGTATGCCGGCGCCGACATCTTCGTCGACGACGAGTGGCGCGGCCCGCGTCCCCGCAGCCAAGAGCCGGCGTCCTCCCCGGTGCTTGACCGAGAGCCGGCGCCTCCCACGGATAGCACTCCCGTGCCTCAAAATCGACGACGCGGATCCACTCGCCGGTGACCCCCGACCCGATCTCCAGCGCCATGGCAAGCCAGGATGGCTCCGCACTGATCGCTTTGACCGCACCCCTCTCGGTGAGAGCTCACACCTCTTCCCCTCCCTCCGTTCTTGCTCGATCTCTCTGTGCTTACTTTTTCCCTCTCTCTGAGTACTCTCTCTCTCTGTCTCTCTCTCTTTAATAACTCTGTCCCTTGTTTTACATTTATTTTGCTTTATTGCTTACTGGTTCGTTGGAAATAGAAAGGTCAATGGTAAGTTGTATAAACTTTGATATATATAACATTCATACGTATTTGTATGTTATAGTAATAGGATGACTATTACTATACACAGTATGTTAGTTTCATCATTATTATTATACTATTACTAAATTAATATTAATTAATATTAATATTATTATATTAATATTATTAATATTTTATTTAGAGACTTATATTTTGTGTTGGGCTTAGAGTTAATGTAATGCATGTGGTTCGTATTACGTATTATGGAATATGTGTACGTATTTATCTTGCAGTACATAATTCCTGGTTTAGCTTTTCCTTCTTGGCTTGGTTTATTCTTGGTTCGGGTTGGCTTGGTTCGGTTTGGGATTGCTATTGGTTCATCATGGACCAAGGGGTGAACCCCTACCTACC
>JANAVB010042728.1:27500-47040 GCA_029216955.1 Iris pallida | reverse complement strand
TATATGTTTTCATTAAAAAAATTCTCTTTTCCCTTCCATCTATTTTCTCTTACACAAATTCTTACTATCCTTTTGCCGATTAACCAAGTCCGTCTATCCTAGTAGTCCTTAAATTTCGAGTACAAAAATTTTCAAAGGTGGGTAGATTTGTAACTCATCTTCCCGAAATTATTTTTTAAATTATATCTATATTTTAATTTCATGTTTAAAAGTAATTTTCGTAGAAATTTTGTAAAAGATATTTTGTGATTACTTTTGTTACCAAAAACTAGTTTTAAATTAATGGTTTGAAATAATGTTTCTAAAAAAAATGTTCTCGATTTTTTTATTTGAAATATAAAATATGTTTTATTATTTTTGGTCTTCTAAAAATGGTTTTAAAAAAAAATTTGAGCGATAAAAGGTTTTTTTGTCTATTTATTTTTAAATAATGATTTGGATTTAAAAGTAAGTTTTATAATATTTGATGACATCGAGTATTATTTTGATATGTTAATCGTTATTTGATTATATTTGAATTTATCTTGATGGTTATCAACTATACTTTAAATTATGTGATAATTTAAATATTGTTTAAAATATTTGCGATGACTAATTGGAGCATTACGATTTGTCTAATCTAGATTTAAAATATTATTTGATTAAATATTATTTATATTTGATTTAAATTATTTTGATAAATATTAGATATATTTTTAAAGTTATTATGTTTAGTTTGATTTGGATTTGGATTCATATGAATTAAATTATTTGATAATATAGAATAATACTTAAATTTATTATGGTGATCATTTAAAAGATTGCAATCAAATTGATTTATTTTTAAATAATTTATTTGATTTAAATTTATGGGAAGATTTATCCATTAGAAATTTATATCTATTGGAATAATATCTAGCCATTAATTAGATCATTTTTTTATTTAAATCAAATCCTATCTAATTTAGGAGATAAATCTGAAATAAATACCTATATAAACCCAATACATCCCCTTCTATCCGCCATAATTCAAAATTATTTTTAGTCCAATAGAAACTCTAAAATTCGTCATTAGAATTCAGTCCGCTTTTTAGCAGCAAGAGCAACTTGAAACGACGATATCTCCTAACTCCGAACTCCGTTTGCCTCCAGTTTTTTTTAGAAAAAGCGTATCGAGGTAAGGTTTCCAAAAACATATTTTAATAGACAAAATTCGTTCTGTAGATTTCTACAAAACTGTTTGAGTATCTAGTGTCCCAAAAATAAACGTGTTTCAGTATTTTTGCAATTTCGGGAGATTCCGGAAACGAAAATGCGATCCATTTAGTTTTTCGGAAAGCTAATACGAAAACCTAACCATATCCTAACTTCAGAATTTATTAAATAAATATAATAGGTGCAGTATTAATTATAATTAGATAATAGACTATTTTCAGCATCTGAAGTTGTCCTACACCTTCCTCTTTGTGCGCTGTTGTTGATTCATCGCCAGGACATCATCTTACCTCACTCGGACATCAGGCAAGACATCTTGCCATTTGCTGTTATTTATTTTAGCTCATATTTTATGCATTATTTATTTTCTTTATGCAAAATAAACTGTGATACATGGCATAACCTGTTAGAACTTACTGTTCATTTATATTTCCTGCTATGTATTATTTTTTCACATTAAACCTAGATTTAAGGGACCACCTTGTGTGTTTCATTCATTAGCCTTGACACGTTGTACCACGAAGTTGTGTGTCGTATGTAGGACACGGAAGTACGTGATTGGCTGGCCATCAGTATGTACAAGCCGTACGATAGGAATAACCGCTAATAGAGATTGCATACAAGTTTGACTTAGCGGTTATAGTGGTTTGTGTTGTGGATACACAGTAGGTATTGGGCGGGGAGGACAATTCCTTAGCGTATGGGCTTCGATGCAGTTCCCTTGTGACCCGGACTCTCCGTCGAAGATACGGGATGATGACCCATTATTACTGACGGCCACTAACGATTCTGCGAAACGTCATGCTCTTACTGAGGGCCTCTGGTGCCCAAGGGGGACTATGTCGATCCTATTTAGCCAGGGCCCATACGTAGAAAGGATTGTTCTTAACTACATATCACTTAGAACGGTTAGGCACCTTTATCCGTTAGGTACGAGTACTTTTGGTTTGGGTACTTGTATCTGACCGTGGCTTGGAACAATAACTTGTCACGGATTAGTTTGCTGCATCTTGTCCTTGTTTGGTTGTAGGTGCGGCTTACTACTCCGATGAGAAGGTATTGAACCTTGTTGGGGTCCGGGTACCATATTGGATTCATAGCATGGAAAGATACATCATCGTGAATTAGTTTACCATCTCCTGTCCTTTTTGGTTGGAGGGATGGTAAGCTAGTTCAGTAGGTGTGTATTGGACCATGTTATAATTCAATTGACTTATTTATTTGAGCAATAATTATTCAGTTATGTGGCATGTTCTTTTTGTATCTTGTTATACGTCCCTCTGAGGACCTGGTGATCTCTCCAGGTATAGGTGTGCAGGACTTTCCGCAGGAGTATGGCTCCGCTATGGACTATCCTTCACGTTCGAGCAAGTTGTACCTTCTGATCACAGCTGTCCCTATTGGGTCGAGGAGCCTATTTAGTCATCATTAATTATTTTATTATCTTAGAGGTTGGACTCTATTTCCTTTCAGTTTATTTTAGTGATGGTAGTGGATTTGTCTTCGCCCCGCCAACAGTTATATTTTGACATTTACTTTGATTCATGAGATACCATTTTTCTTTATATTCTGTGATGAGATTTAGCTTTTACCTGTGACTGTCTGTTATTATATTTCATAAAATAACTTATGTGTACATTCGAGATTTTCATATATGGAGTATATCTCGTTATATGCGGCTGGCATGTCTACGTTCCTAGTCCTACGTATTTTGGGACTGGGACGTTACAGTGGCACTAGTAATAGTGGTAGATCGAGGGGTTGGTAAGGGAGGCTATTAACTAACCATAACCAACTCTAACTAATTACTAACCAATTACTTTATTAGTAACAAATCGATATTTAGCAACTAGCTAATCAAATATAACTAATCACAAATTAATTAACAAATACTCTTCTAACTAATTTTTTTAATTAAATAACTAAAGTAATTATGACTAGATAGCTAACTCAATAGTTAATCACTCTCCAATCATATACCTACAGGCCCACAATCCAAGCTCAAGGCTTGGTAGGCAATTTAGGAACCAATTAGTACAAATATAATTTCAGCTCATCAGTAAATAGTCCTTCAAAATTAATAATAGCTTAAAGTTTAGTAAAAAAATGGATAATAATAATTAGGATTTTAAAATTAATCAATAAAAGGATTTCGAAAATAGTGACTTGATATCAAGCATAATTCCAAATTTAAGAAACGAATTTTAATTTACCAAAATTAGTTCAAAATTTTTAAGGTAGAATTTTTGAAATCGAGGTAGTTACAAAATCTACCAATATGTATCCTAAAATAATTGAGTTCATAACGTTTGACCAGTTAGTCAACAATACGCCTCAATTTGTATGCCATGAATTCCAAAATTGGAACCGTGACTTTTCGTAACCAAAATTCCTTATCTAAATTATATTTAGATTATAGTTAGATAAAAGTATTTTTTTAGATAATTTATTTAGAATTTAATAATAATAGATTGGTAACCCATTAGCCAGTATTCCATGATTTTAGAATTAGAATCTTAAATTATTATGATTTTGTGCACGGTTCATGGTAAGATGTGTGTGATATGGGTTGAAAGCTTCTAGATCAAAGTTTCTCTTGTCCTCAACTAATGAAAATGGTTCGTTCAAGAGTTCAGGCACAATATTTGTATTATATTTTTAGTACATTATAATGATTTCTTTAGTGTGTGTTCAGTTGGTATCCGGTTGAGACACGATGGTGACACGATAGACTTATTGTGTCATTACTCGTTATTGTTGTTTAGTGAGTTGGGAGGCAAAATTCTCCATAGATATATGAACAAACCCAATTAATGTTTAATGTGGATAGCTAAGTCATACACTTCACGAATGAGTTAGTTGTACCTTAAAAATGTGGATAGCCATTATATGATATGCCGTATTAGCAATCGTTCATATATCGAAAGGTATTTCATACACACTGTTCCATTGTTCATAATTATTGTACAGTTCTTGTATTTGCATGTTTTTTTTCTTGTAGTTTACTTGTTCATGATTATTGTTCTCATATAGTTTATATACTGCTAGTTCATTACCTGTTCTTTATTATTACTATTTTTTATCATTCTAGCTTATTTTGTGTTGATTATATTAATTATAATACAATTGTACTTTGCTCCTTTTCTGGCTAGATTGTTGACAATATAGGAGAGGATGATGACTATCTATATTCTTCTTATTATGGACTATCAGAGGGTGTGTTGACGATGTTGGTACCGAGACTTAGGAGCCATGATCGATCTCTGGAGGGATCTAGATTTTATTTTAGTATGATTTAGTTTACTTTCATAGTTGGCCCAGATTTGTCTTCGTATGGACCATATTATTATTCTGGATTTTGTCTCTCCTGTTGGATTTGGATCTTATTATTTCATTACCTATCATAATCTTATTTTTTTGATCTGTGTTGTGGCGGAGCATGTCTTGTATATGTGGAGGATTTTTTGTGTGTTACTGGACAACATTCGACTGCTGATATCGTGACATAGGCTGGGTTTGGCTACATACTCATGTTCGATTATCAGGAGTGGATCTTCTAAATTTTTATGGTGGCCCATGCAGGTCCAATTTTGCAAAAGATTGTGAACTCATGATAGTATTAAGTTGGTCGTACTACTGCAGGCCTGCGAAGAGGGTTGGAATTAGATATTAGAATAATGTTAGGAGCGGTTCATATCATCCACAAATAGGATTAGACTTAAGGATCTCCTCCACATGCTTTAATACGTTATTAATCTTGTCTATGATTTTAATCTATCCTTTGACTTGCATCCTACTTGAATCCTTCCATCGTCTAATGAATTTCATTATGTAGGTATAAGTTAACTAATTAGGTTTCCTTAAAGCCTTCTATAGTTATAGTTATTCAATAGGGTGCATGCCTAGTTACATGATATTATGCTTGATTTAGTTATCTTTGAATTTCCTAATTCTTATTCTTCATGATCTAGTAAGATGTATGTAGAGATTATACATATTTATTATGACATTTGATTTTTGAGGACAAAATATTTTTAAGGAGGATAGTATGTGGCACATGCATCCTAGAATAGAGTTTTTTTTTATAGATTTCATGATCATTAGTAGTCATGCCTAATCTATGGGTGAGGTATGACCATATTAAGTTCATATGGCTCTAGATGGACTATTTTTATACTATTATCTATTTTATATTTTCTAGAATTTTTGGACATTTAGGTATATAATATTTAAGGGTTATTATTTTTAAAGACTTTATGATTTACTGTAAGTCATTCGAGATTTTTTTGAAACCAAATATTTTTATTGAGCTCTAGATGACTAGAAATATTTTCTACATATTGTAGGATTTTTTTAGATTTTCTAGAATTTTTGGGGATTTTAGATAATTAAAATCCATAGAATTTATTTTTTTTCATGGACTTTTAGGATTTACTGTTGGGCCACAAGATGATATTTTGAGAAAAGTTATACATATTTTCTACAAATTTATGGAATTTTTTGGAATTTATTTGGATTTATTTGGTGTTAAATGAATTTTTAGTGAATTTCTGTAATTAAAATTTGAATTTACCCAGTCACCTATCCGGGCGGGCCACCTATCGGCACCCAACAACAACTGTCTCTCTCTCTCTCTCTTATATATACATGTATATTCAGAAACTCCATTTTTATTCTAGTCTCCTTTTGTGGTTTGATCTTGGAGAACCTTGAACTTGCGAGCGATTGCGATAAACTTCAACATCCTTTCCATGTGTCATTTTTTGTTTAGAACCATATCTAGGTTAACTTGCCAAAAATATATTTTATTTCTGTAATTATTTACGTGAATTTTTAGAGACTTATTGAGCGCTGGTTGTCCAAAATTGACGCGTCGTATGGTTTCGAGATTTCGGGAGATCCTGAGCATCGTTTGTGATCTGTTTGAAGATTTGAAAGATGACATGAAGATCTACAACATATAATTTTTTCTAAACAATTCAAAAATTTGTTTAATATTTATTTAATTTGTTGAACTCAGATTTGACCATAATTCACCAACCTTGTCATGATTTAACAAAACGGAGATAACTTTTGACTAAATTGTGATTTTGCGGCATGGTCGATCCGATGTATCGTGGCACTGAAATCTACCAAGACGAACCCTCAAATTATTGAGTTCATAACGTTTGACTAGTTAGTCAATGTTACGCCTCGATTTGCTTGACATGGATTCTAAAATTAGAACCGTGACTTTTATATCCAAAATTCCTTGTTTAAATTATATTTCAGATTATGATAGATTAAATCATATTTTTGGATGATTTATTCTAGAATTAAATAATATTAGATAGGTTAACCCATTAGCCATTATTCTATAATTTAGACTTAGAATCTTAGAATTTACATGTGGTCTTCGTGTACGTTTCGTGGTACGATGGTGTGATATGGGTTGATAGCGTCTAGATCAGAGTTCCTCTCATCCTTGACTTGTGAAAACAGTTTGTTCAGGAGTTCAGACAAGTACAATATTGTATTATATTTTTAGGAATATTTTAATGTTGTCGTTATTGTGTTTTTGTTTGGTATCCAGTTGAGACACGGTGGTGACACGATAGACTTATTGTATCATTGCTCGTTATTGTTGTTTAGTGAGTCGGGAGGGAAGATAGTCGATAGATATGTAAACAAACAATTAATGTTTAATGTGGATAGCTAAGTCATATCACGTTTGGGTTAGCCGTACCATAAAAATGTGGATAGCTATCTATTAATGTGCCATATTCGCCAGCCATTGACAGGTCGAAAGGTATTTCATGCACATTGTCTGTTTCCATTGTTCACAGTCATTGTCTAGTTCTTTTATTTACATGTTACTTTTCTTGTTGTTTACTGTCCATGATTATTGTTTTCATATAGTTCATATCCTTCTAGTTCATAACTTGTTCTTTATTATTATGTTTTTATAGTTTTAGCATATTTTGTACTGATATATTAAATACAATACGATGTACTTTGCTCCTTTCTGACTGAATCATTGAGAATATAAGAGAGGAGGATGACTATCTATATTCCTTTTATTATGGACTATCATAGGGTAGTGTTGACGATGTTGGCACCGAGACTCATGAGCCATGATTGATCTTTGGAGGGATCTAGATTTACATTTTAGTATGCTTTAGTTTACTTTTATAGTTGGACCAGATTTGTCTCTAGATGGACCATATTATCATTCTGGATTTAGTCTCTCTACTATTGGATTTGGATCTTATTATTTATTACCTATCATACTCTTATTTTCTTGATTTATGTTGTGGCTGAGCATGTATTGTATCGTGGAGGATTTTGTGTGTTACTAGACAGCGTTCTACCGTCGATACCGCGGCGTAGGTTGAGCTTGGCTACGGACTCATACTTGGTTATCCGGGAGCGGATCATAACGTTGAGCCTGCTACAACATACAAAAGGTGTCCCACTCATCTAGTTTTTATGTGCTATTTATTTACAAATGGTACAAAAGACCCAATTAATAGACTTTCAGCGTCTATTTCGACCCGATAAATTATTTAGGTCAAACCTTGTGCGACAAGCCTAGTGGAGCATATTCTAGGTTTCCTTAAACAAATATGATCAACTTAGATTGGTTTTTATCAATTAATTTGCTTCCATTATTGATTTAAATTAATATGGATAGCATCTAATATTCACTTTCCAAATTGGAAATCATCTCAATCTTTTAAGATGATCTACTTATATCTTTTGATTGGATTCCCAAAACTCAACCAAACCTCCTAAAAAATTACTATCAAACCCTAACTCAATAAACCTCAAACCCTTATATTTTTATTATCAAAGTCTGGCGACCTAGACATTACCGACAAAACCCGACCCCTCCACCTAGGCAAGAACGACAGCAACTTTCAGCCCCTTAGAAAACCACCCTTTTCGACCTTCGTTCATCGAGACACCACCTCCACGATGACCCCAAGAGACCACTCTTCAATCATATTAAGTCCCGAAGGAGTCTCGTCCACTTATTTGGTCGTTTGAAGGCCAAACATGAAGGTTATATCAAGCCATAATAAAAATTATGAACCTAGGTTTGAAATCTTTACACATGGGTTTCACATGGGTTTTATCGACTTTTAATGATTGTTAGCTACAAAAGCAATTCTAATGCGTAGCTCCATGTCTACTTCATCTCCAATTGCCACCTCACATGGATATGACCATTTGTCCGTGGCAAGCGTTTTATGAAAGTTGGTCCAGGCTGAACAATTTTCGGTACACTGTGGTTTTCGACGACTTGTGATGCCTTTCGACCTTAAATGAATTATCCATAATGATCCTAACATCTCCTCTATCATACTGTAATGCTCTATAATGATCTTGTCGAGGTTTTTATGTATTTGTTCCACCGTTTTCATTGTACAAATTACTAAACATCGAAATCTATTGATCTAGTGTAGCCTTTTAATCTCTAAACATCGTAGAATATTTCTATAAATCTGTGGATAATTTTGACATATAATTTTATTATTTCTCATATTATTCTTAATTATTTCAAAATTTAAAACCCCTATTTCCTATGGTTATTTGATTCTAAACTTATCTAACAAGTTGGCGACTTGTGTTGCTAGTTAAGATTGATAATTTGACCCTTTATTTTTTTATAGATATATAATATAATAATTGTCCAGAACATTGATTAGTTATTTCATAATTTAGAATAATTTATTTTATATCATAAAATTATTATTTTGTGGTAATATGATACTACATATGGTAGGTATGGTTATATGTAGTTATGTACTAGTAAAGCTACTTGATTTGATACTTTGTTTTCTAAATATATATAAATAAATAAAGTCCAGAATTATTTAGATTAATATTTCAGAATTAAAATGTTATTTTATTTTATAAAAACTATTATTTGCCATGATAGCATGATACTATGTATATTTGGATATGGCTATGTAAAGATATATACTAATTTAACTAGATTAGACTATATATATATATATATATATTATATATATATATATATATATAGTCTATCTATATATATAGACTATAAATATATATATTGGATATGGCTATGTAAAGATCTATACTAATAACTAGATTAGACTATATATTATAATATATATATATCTAATAATATATATATAGATATATATTATATAATATATAATATTATATATATATATATATATATTATATATTATATATATATATAGATATATATATATATATATATATATATATTATTGGCCCATTGCCAAATGGTTACACATGATTTTGATAATCAACGACGACTTAAGTCGATACGCAAAATATACGAACTGCTACTAACATTTCATGTCAGTGAAATCAATATCAAAGGACGTACTGTATGTACAAGTAGCATTCAAGTCATCATCCAAAAGCTAATTGTTACGAAATCCAGATCGAGTTATTTTTTGCATTTCGTCTGTATTTTTATCTTTATTGAGTCTAGGATATGAAATATAAAATCCATAGGATATTACTAGCTTAGGTTAACTCCAGTCCACCTTTCCAAAAAGCCTACCTAAATCTTAAAACTCTACACATCCAAACAGCCCATAAATACCTATGCAAATTTGGCTACTCAAATTGAGTTCTGAAGCAACAAACTCTGGCAAACTCTAACCGAGTTCGGTCCGAGTTCTGACCGTGTTCGGTCAACCCAAATTTGAATTTCAGTTGCCTCCAAATCTACATCCAACGTTCATGTATGGGATCTTCACATCTGAACTCTGCCCGAGTACGGTCAGGGAAACACATATAAATAGAGAAGGAATTTTCAATTCTAATAACTCATTCACTCTTCTGTCTATCTATCCTTCAAAGTATTTTCTTCAAGTGATCTAAAGCTTTCACATTCTACCTATACATCTCTTATACAAAGCCAGTAACATCATGTTCAATTTAGAGTCTTTGGTCTACAGAGTTGTAAAGAGCTAACAAGTTCAAAAAATATTTAAGTTTTCGAAGTCGGTCGTGCTCGTCACCAAGCATGGTGTTGTGAAGTCGGTCGTATACTTGTCACCAAGCAGTGTTGTAAAGAGACGACAAGCTCTCATTTAGCTTGTGAATAGTGGATTAATAGCGGGCAAGAGTACTTGCGACTGGATTAGTCCTCTCAGAGAAAAACCAGTATATATCGCGGTGTTCATTGAGTTTGATCTTCTATCTCTTACTACATTTATTACTGTCTTTATTCCTGCCATAGTTTATAACTGTTAAATTTTAATTATTTCTGCTGCACTCAAACACTCTATTCACCCCCTCTAGAGTGCTCAACGGTCCAACAATTGGTATCAAAGTAGGTTATATTCTAATATAATAGTTTTAAAGAGTATATATAGCCGTGAAATCAATATTCAATTGTGAAGGGACAATCCACAATAGACTCCCACTATTTGACGGAACAAACTATACATATTGGAAAACACGAATGACTTTCTTTCTAAAGTCTCTTAACTTTGATCTTTGGTCTATAGTGTTGATGGTTATAAGAAACCGGCACCCATAGTGATTCAGGGCGTACTTGTAGACAAGCCACATGACAAATACACAGATGAAGAAAAGTCAAAGGCTAGTCTAGATGCACATGCCATCAATACATTATTCTGTGTAATTGACAAAATAGAGTTTAATCATGTTTCTACCTGTACTACGTCTCATGATATTTGGAGACTTCTTGAGGTAACTCATGAAGGTACTTCCTAGGTGAAGGAATCCAAGATTAGCAGACTAACACAGGAATATGAATCATTTAAGATGAAATCCGCGAGTCAGTTATACAGATGTTACTCGTTTTCTAGATATTGCTAATCCTTTGCAATCACCTGGTAAGGATTACAATAATTATGAGAAGATCAAAAAAGTGCTACGGGCTCTAACCAAGAATTGGAACCCAAAGGCAACAACAATCATTGAAGGAAATAATCTCAACACCGTGAATTTAGAGACACTCATGACACGCTGATGACCCATGAGCTGAACCTATAAGAAATTGAAGAAGCAACCCCTAAAAAAATATTGCCTCCAAAGCACAAGCCAAAAGAGTTGCATGTAAAGATTCTGACGAAGAATCATCTAATGGTGATGAGCAAGCCCTGCTAGTAAAGAACTTCAGAAATTCTTAAAGTTTGAAAGATCAATCCAAAGGAAAATACGTCCACAAAAGTAGTGAAGAAGAAACAATATGCTTTGGATGCAAGAAGTCAGGAAATATGAAGAAAGGACTATCAACTGTCAAAGAAAAACAGTCTATGATAGATTAAGATTATGCAGGAAAGCTACAATTGTCGAAAGTATGCAAATACAAGCATCTGGTACAAAAGTGATACCAGTAATCAGAGAAAGAGGACAGACCCTGCAGCACTGCTAATATCTGTCGTATAGCATTCGATAAGGTATCAGCTAACCCTCTATATGATGACTTTACATTCGATGAGTTAGAAAATGCTTTCAGTGAACTACTTGAAGAACATAGAAATGTGTTAGACAAGTATAAGCAATCTCCCAAAGAGGTTAAGGCATGCACAACCGAAGTAGCAAGATTGTCTAATCTTCTCAAAGACATTAGAGAGACATCTACTATCGGTAACACGGATGAGATAGCCATGCTCAAGGTAGACTATCATGAGGCTATCCTCACCATTGAAAAAAGAGACTATGTCAAGATACAAGAGCTTTATGACATAGAGAAGAATATGCACTTAGTTACAGAGCAAAGACTCGCTGATATGACCACTAAATATGAGGAGTCTTGTGCGGTCTCTAAAAAGTTAGAGATTAAGTTAGGCAAGCAGGCCATCCATGTGACACAGCCTAAGGTTAGTCCTAATGCTAAGCATACAATTAAGAGCACTAAACCACGTAAAGCACGTAAGCAATACATTAATCACAATCATGCTTTCACTTATAGGTTTTCAAAGAAGACACAAATGCATGTCAACACAGAAACAAAGAACACTTTTGCAAAACTTACTTGCAGGTATTGTGGTACTCAAGGGCACATTTCACAGTATTGCCTAACAAGAAAGCTTGTTGACAATCAAACACTTATTTGGAGACATAAGACTAATCAAAATGGACCCTTTAAGAAATGGGTACCAAAGGATTCATCTACTCGTATTGTAGGTGGACCCTCAATCCTCTCATGCTGGAAGTAAGTGGATCATCGATAGCGGATGTTCATGGCATATGACTGGTGATGCATTTTGTTCGCTATGCCATCGATAAAGAAAGAAGAATACGTCTCCTTCGGAAACAACTTGAGAGGTAACATAATTGGAAATGACATTGTTGGTATGTCTCTTTACCCAGTAAAAAAAGATGTTTGTCTAGTTACGAAATTAAAACATAACCTACTGAGCATAAGTCATTTGACAGCTAATGGTTATGGCATCAACTTTGTAAAAGACAAATATACTATATATGAAATGTCATTTGGTAATCCTGTATATGAAGGGATTAGAGAAGGAAATATTTATGTTTTTTTTTTCTAGAGAGTACTAACAATACATGAAGGTGCCTAGTAGCAAATAAAGATGAAAGCTGGCTATGGCACATGAGACTAGGACATGCCAATATAGACACTATCTCACGATTGTGTACCAAAAAGTTGGTAAAGGGACTCCCTGAGATCACATTCAAGAGAGACATGGTATGTGTTGACTTTGAAAAGAACAAGACAGCTAGGTCTACTTTTAAATCCATCAACGCTATAAGTTCCTCTAGACCCTTGCAGTTAATTTATATTGATTTATTTGATCATAGTAGAGTCGCTAGTCTTGGCGGTAAACTCTACATCTTTGTTATTGTGGATAATTTCTCTTGTTTTATATGTGTTTACTTTTTATTAAATAAAAGTGATGCAATTTTTGAATTTCAGATATTTTATAAAAATATACAAAATAAAAAAGGTTTCATGATTACTTGTATCCGAAGTTATCACGGTGGCAAATTCGTAAATACTGATTTTAAAATATTTTGTGATGTTAGTAGATATTACCATGATTTTTCTTATCCTAGAACTCCCTAACAGAATGGTGTTGTGGAGCGAAAGAATCATACTCTAAGCGAGATATCTAGAGTCATGCTGAATCATCATAATCTTCCTAAATATTTTTGGACAAAAGCTGTAGATACAGCCTGTCATGTTTTATATAGGGTGTTAATTTGACCTATATCAAAGAAAATACCATATGAGCTTTGGTTTGGAAGGATTCCAAATATTTCTTATTTCAAAGTTTTTGGATGTCGCTGTTTTATCCTGAACACCAAGGACAACTTGGAAAAGTTCGACTCTAAAGCAGATGAAGAGATATTTCTCGGATATACTGCTAAAAGTAAGGGATATAGAGTTTTTAACAAAAGATCTATGATTGTTGAAGAATCTATTAATGTTACTTTTGATGAGCTCAATAGTCACAGATCTAGCGACAATGATGATGAAGATGCACAAGATAAATGCAAGTCATCCAAAGATACTGCTACCAGAGAGAGCCCTGTGGAAGATCTAACAAAGAGATTCAAATCTTGGAAATTCTTGCTAGATCATCTAGAGATGCTCATCATAGGTGATGTATCAAAAGATACAAGTACACGTTCTTCTAATAAAGACACTAATATAGCAGCTAATGTAGATTTTATATCGCAAGTAGAACCTAAGACAGTAGCAGATGCTTTTAATGATAAATTTTGGATTAATGACATACAAGAGGAACTTAATCAATTTGAGAGAAACCAAGTTTAGGAACTTGTTCCTGAACCTATTGGTCAATCAATAATTGGTACCAAATGTGTGTTCCAAAACAAATTAAGTGAGGATGGACAAGTTCTACGCAACTAAGCACGTCTAGTGCCACAATATTATAATCAAAAAAAGGTATTGATTATGACGAGACATATGCTCATGTTACTAAACTAGAAGCTATTCGCATGTTTTATATATTTGGATGTTTTTACAATTTTGAATTATTTCAAATGGACGTGAAAAGTGTATTTTAAAATGGATTTTTGAAAGAAGAAGTTTTTGTGAAACAACCCCCTGGTTTTGAAGATTTTTAAAAACCCGATCACGTCTTCAAACTTAAAAAAGAACTCTATGGACTCAAACAAGCACCTCGTGCTTGGTATGAACGCATAAGTGCCTTTCTACTTGAAAATGATTTTTCAAAAGAAGAGTTGATACCACTTTATTTATCAAATCTTCAGATGATGATATTCTTATTGTGCAAATTTACGTAGATGACATAATATTCGGTTCTACTAATGAAAAACTTTGTTAATAATTTGCTAAGTGTATGCAGAGTGAGTTTGAGATGAGTATAATGGGAGAACTGAACTACTTTCTAGGACTACAGATCACACAACACTCACAGGGAACATTCATCAACCAAGCTATGTATACGAAAGATTTACTGAAGAAGTACGAATTCAACAACGTAAAGCCTATTTGAAATCCAATGGCTACATCAACCCAGCTTGACATTGATGAAAGTGGCAAACCAGTCGACCAACGTAAGTATCAAGGTATGATTGATAGTTTATTATATTTAATTGCTGGTCGCCCGGATATCTTGTTTAGCGTTTGCATCTGTGCAAGATATTAAGCTAATTCTAAGGAATCACACTTATGCGCCGTTAAGCGTATCTTTCGATACCTTAACGGAACTTCTACAGTCGGCTTGTGGTATCCCAAAAACACATCTTTTGACCTAATTGGTTATTTAGTTGCTAATTTTATAATATCAAAATAGACTATAAAAGTACCAGCGGTACGTGTCATTTTCTAGGAAAAGCTTTAGTCTCCTTGTTCAGCAAGAAGTAAAATTATGTAGCGGTATCACCGCAGGATGCTGTTGTGCTCAAATTTTATGGATGAAGCAAACCCTAGAAAACTATAATCTGTACTACACGAAGATTCCCATATTTTGTGATAACACTATCATGATTAACTTGACTAAGAACCCTATTTGTCACTCACGCACAAAGCACATCGAGATTTGTAATCACTTTCTACGTGATCACCAACAACACGGGGAAATTTGCTTAGAGTTCATTGACATCGATCATCAACTAGCAGATATTTTCACAAAACCACTGGCTGAAGACCATTTTAACTACCTGCGTCGTGAGCTAGGCATACTTGAATTTTCGGATTCATGATGTATTATGTCGAATAAAAACTCTTATAACTTAAAACTTTGATATTTATTAATTGAAGTTATTTTGGGTACAAGTCGAAAGGGTCCTTCTATCATACATGCGTAAATAGCCTGAAGCGATATGGTGTAGTCTTTGGACTACCGCTAGCTGGGATTTGACCCCTACAACTAATCCAAAGTAATGAACATTATTAAATAAAAAAGTTTAAAAGTTATCAAGATTATTTATCATTCATTATGCATAAATGAACTGCGAATACAAGTGGCCGAACTCTGCTAGAACTCGGACCGAGTTCGGCCGATGATGTTCAATTTTCAAGAACATATGTTGTTGGCCCTAATCCTGTTTATACCCCCTTTACTCCACCTTTCTTCTTCATTTACCCACCGTAAATCCTACAAAAACCCTAGTCTTCTACTACTTGAAGCTCTCCTCCTTCTTCCTCCTTAGATCTTCAAAGCTCAAAAGGTGACTTCCTCCATACGTTCTCCACTCCTTTGAGGTATCACTTTTTTCTCCTTTTTTCATCTATGGCGCCCACGTCCATAAAAGGAAGAAAGTTTCCTCCATAACAGTTCATCTTTAACCTCGGAGTATGAACCTGTGAACGCATTTAGTCCCGCTCGTCCCTCTGACGAAGAGGACATTGACGCTTCACTCTTTCCAACTGTGGAATTCTCAAACTCTTGGTTTGACTCTTTTTCTCTTCGTGAAATATGTTCCGGGAGAGCTTTCAACTTCACTATTTTCTCTGAATATGCAAACACTTTCAATAGACTCAGTCTTCGGGACTTCTTTTCTACTGTTGATAATATCTAAGATAATGCCGTTAGAATGTTCTATTGCAACGTGCAAGTGAAACCTGACGATAGTGTCTATTCTTGTGTCATTAGACATGAAATTAAGTTTAACTCAACTCATGTCAGTGAGTATTTTCACATGCCTGATGTCGGCGAGGCGTTAGTTGATATTCATAGAGTCCAGTTTCTAGAAGACATGACCTCGACTCTCTCAAAGTCTCAATGTGTCATCCTAACCCTGTCCCTTGTAGTGGTATATTTGCAAAACATCTCAACCAAAGGTTTATGATTTACATCACTTTATTTCAAAATCAAAATTAAATTTTCGAAAGAACAAGTCAGGTATATTATTTCAAGTTATATTTAGCTATATTTTGTTATATGCTCAAGTTTGTCAATTATCAAAATAGGAGAGGTTGTTGGTCCATTGCCAAATGGTTACACCTGATTTTGATAATCAACGACGACTTAAGTCGATATGAAAAATATACGAACTGCTACTAATATTTCAGGTCAGAAAAATCAATATCAAAGGACGTACTGCATTTATAACTAGCATTCAAGTCATTATCTAAAAGCTAATTGTTACAGAATCTAGATCGAGTTATTTTTTAAATTTCTTCTGTAATTTTATCTTTATTGAGTCTATGATATGAAATGTAAAATCGATAGGATATTACTGGCTTAGGTTAACTCCAGTCCACCTTTCCAAAAAGCTTACCTAAATCTCAAAACTCCACACATCCAAGCAGCCCATAATTACCTATGCAAATTTGGCTACTCAAATTGAGTTCTGAAGCAACAGAACTCTGGCGGAACTCTGATCAAGTTCGGTCCGAGTTCTGACGGAGTTCGGTAAACTCAAATTTGAATTTCAGTTGCCTCCAAATCTGCATCCAATATTCGTGTGCAGGATCTTCGCATCCGAACTCTGCTTGAACTCTGCCCGAGTTCGGTAAGGAAAAACACCTGTAAATAGAGAAAGATTTTTTCAATTCTAATCACTCATTCACTCTTCTCTCTATCTATCATTCAAAGTGTTTTTTTCAAATGATCTAAAGCTTTCACATTCTACCTATACATCTCTTAACCAAAGCCAGTAACATCATTTTCGATTTAGATTCTTTGATCTACAGAGTTGTAAAGAGGTTACAAGTTCAAAAAATATCTCAATTTTCGGAGTCGTTCATGTGCTCGTCACCAATTACGGTGTTGTGAAGTCGGTCGTGCACTTGTCACCAAGTACGGTATTGCAAAGAGACGACAAGCTCTCATTTAGCTTGTGAATAGTAGATTATCAGTAGATTAACAACCGTCCTATATATATATATATATATATTTTCCTATATATATATATTTATCTGTGTGTGTGTGTGTGTGTACATAAATATATATATATATTTTTTACACACACACACAAATATATATATATATATATATATATATATATATATATATATATATGGTAGTTGTGATGTCATTGATTTGACATTGATTGTTAGTTTTATTTATATTATTGGGGTTCTCGATAGTTCGACTACAGTTGTTGAAGTGGGACCGTTACCTTATACTATTTTCGATATTTTAGACAAGATACCTAGCTATACTTGCACAGCTTAAATTCATAATATTATGCTTGTGTTTGTTAGTGTATTCCCTAGTAGTGTGCATCCAAGTATGACTTAGGTGTCATAAATGGTGGCGTCGATATGTGTGTGTGTGCGTGTGTATGACTTAGTGTGTAGAAGGCATTCTTGGTTGTTGTGAAGTTAACCTCAATAACTTATATGCCTTGTTCCTGATAGATGTTCTCTTTCATTTTCTCAAGTATCTTTCTATTACTTGTTATATCTTAGTTTTGCAAACTTATTTTATTCTCGAGTTTGCTCGAACATGTATGTTATAGGCCTCCGACTATATTACATATTGTTCATTTTTTGCTTTGTTTACCTATATGTGGATTGAGATATAGTGTAGTTAGCATATGCTTAGTATACTTTTATAGTGTAGCACATTTGGAGCAAGTCCATTAAATTGGGTTCTTATTATAGATTGCATTAGCTGGCATGGTCTCGTTCTAAGTTTCCTTATATTTTAGAACTGGAACGTGACATGCTAGAAGCAAATGGATTCTCGATAGCGGATGTTCGCGGCACATGACTGGTTATGCATCCTTATTTGCGGTGCTATTGATGAAAAAAGAAGGATACGTCTGCTTCGGCAAAAATTTGAGAGGTTATATAATATGTAACAGTAATATTGATATTCTTCCTTACCCAGTCATAAATGATGTTTGTCTAGCGATAGAGTTAAAACATGACCTTCTAAGCATTAGTCATCTTGTTGACACTGATTATGGCCTTAAATTTGTGAAAAATAAGTGTTCTAAATATGAAAAGATGTAAACCCCCATATTTTATTCCTACTTATTTTAATATTTTTATTTAATTCTTGTTATATATATTTTTGTATTAAGTCATTAGTTTTTAGTTAATAATGTATGGATATGTATGCTTGTACATTATTCTATCAAATGTAGTCTACATTATAATTTGGAATTTTAGATATTTTTGTATATATTTTTAGAATTTTCTAAACAAACTTTATTTGTTTTATAATATTGAATATAAATGTGTGTATATATATATCTATATATATATAATATATATTATATAGATAGATATATATATATATATATATAGATATATATATATAAAATTTATTATATATATATATATATATTTTCCATATAAATATAAATATATATATAAATTAAATATATATATATATATATATATATATATATATATATATATATATATATATATATATATTATATCTATATATATATTATATATAATATATATATATATAAAAATATATATATTATATATATATATATATATATATATATATATATATATATATATGCAAATGACTCTAGCCTAGTGGTTAAGAGAGATGCATGCGGCCTAAGTGGGGAGTTCGAGTCTCAGTGGAGGCGAGTTCGCCACAAGTACCCATTGCTTCAAAAGAAAAAAAAAGAAATATATAATATATATATAGATATATATATATATATAATATATATTATATATATATATATATATATATAATATATATATATATACACCTGCGTGGGGCAGAATGAGGCGTCCGTGTAGCAAACCAGTGCACGGTCGTCGCGCGGATCGGGAAATCGGCACCATTCGCCTAGGGTATAAGCGACAGGCCGACATGCGGCCCGTCGTGCGGCGCTGCTGAGGGCGACGAGAAGACGTCCGCCATAACACGATCGCATGCTCGATCGTAAGGGCGTCGGCGATCGTCGCCCAATATGCGCGTCGTGCGCATAGAAC
>JANAVB010042728.1:0-25000 GCA_029216955.1 Iris pallida | reverse complement strand
TTCCATTAGACTTGAACGGTTGACCAAAAGTCAACTGTTGGTCAACATTTGACCAGGTTGACCTAGAGTTGACCTAGAGTTGACCAGAGTTGATCAGTTGACCAAAAGTCAACTGTAGGCTAACTCTTGACCCCGTTTGACTTTTTTCGACTTGTTTTGACCTGCGATGACTGGTATGACCTAGAGTTGACTTAGTCTAACTTAGATTGACTTGATATAACTTGATTTGACCTAGATTGACTTGACAAGACTTAGTATGACTCAGTGAGACCTAATTTGACTTGGATTGACTTCCTGTGACCTTGTTTGACCTTGGTTGTCCTAGTGTGACCTAGTTTAGCTTGGTGTGACTTAGTTTGACCTAGTTTTGACTTAGACTTGCATATCATGATTAGATTAGCTTTTCTTTCATTATTAAACCATGTTTTGACTTGTAGTATCTCATCTTTAGGTCTGTGATTACTCTGAGCGTCTGTTCACCTTATCAGCTCAGGACCACAGGCGAGTACATTCTCTGACACTTTTCCAATTTACGATAATTATTATAATTCATGTAATTAGTGTAGATATGCTTGTTCTCGACACATTGGTCACACGAATTGGTATTCATGGATCCCGACATGAGATGTTATTCCTCGTTATCTTGGTATATCTTGTGCAAGCTCCCTTGTAGTTCTTGTGCAGTATATGGACACCGATTCTCGGGGAGACTTGCTCCCTTCTCGTAGAATCCCGTGTCGTAACGTGTCTTGCTTGGATCCACCCTACCAGTCGGGGACGGGGAGCACTAGTGTAGACATGTGGTCATTATCCACCTTGTTATTCTTGTAGACCTTGTGAGTGTTAATCATACACTCCACGTATGATTAACCAGGCCAGTAGACCTTGTGCAGACCCAAGCCGGCCATATGTTGAAACTAGTACTCACACACCTAGATATATGACTCTTGATTCTTGTACATGCCATGATCAGTTTACTTGCCTTGTTCTAGCTCTAGATTTACAGCTTACCTTGCCATGATACTCATATGTACATTCCATGATTTTCTTGTATATACTCTATATTTACTGTCTTATAGCTTTTGTTATATCTTGTGAACTGTTGTTAGTAGATTGTACTCGTTCCATCATGACAGGATATGTTGACAAAATTTTACAGATGATTCAGAGGCTGATTGCCCGACCTATTATGGGAACGGGTTAGATGGAGTAGACTTGGACCGTGGCTTGTTAGTAGAGCCACTAGACTTTGCTCACCCTGAGTAGTGTAGTTTAGTTAGGTTTGTCTGGCCTGCGAGCCAGCTAGTACTTTTCAGACTGTAGTATTATATTATATTCTGTGATGTTATGTTTAGTTTTGGACTTGTGTGGATCTCGAACTTATTTCCTGCTTCATCTATCATATTTCCTTTCCATGCTATCTACCTTAGTTTTACATTTTTGATTGAGACTGTATTGCTATGTTACCTCCATTCGGAGTGTATATACTGTACAGGTACCTTTATCTGTTTAGTTGTAGTATTTCTAGATGACCAAGACAGCGTTCTACCGCTGATGCTATGGCGTAGGCTGGACATACCCACTTCTCGTACCCCTAATCAGGGTGCGGGTCGTGACACATTTTGTGGCGGCCCATGTAGGTCAGTATCGCAATTAGTGCGATCTCATAATGGTGCTCGACTTAGAGTGCTAATTACGAGCCTGCGACTAGGACATAGGATCTAGGACATGATAGGAGTTACTCAATCACATTTTAAGAAAATTTTGATCTTTTGATTACCATGACAACTCTTCTTACATTTGAATTCAATTGTCCTCCTTTGATAATATCTTATCTTGTGCCATATTAATCTCTTGGGTTCAATTCGTCCTTAGGATGACAGTGACTCGTTCTCAGGCAGGGTCTAGTGTAGTTCCAGAGAGGTCAGATCCGGGAGGTCTTCCACCTCCAGTAGAGGGAGCTGCAGTTCAGGGAGCTTCCACCTCAGTTCCTGCCCTTCAGGCGGGAGCAGCAGCGACGGTTTCAGGAGGTCTTCCACCTCCAGCAGCGGTACCGTCCATGGTCGTTCTTGATATTCTTCCACCGTCGCCTCCGCTACCGACAGATACTCAGAGGATGATGGCCCTTCTGCAGCGGATATTACAGACTCAGAGCGCGCAGGCAGATCTGTTGCGACGAAGCATGGAGAACTCCCATCAGCTGGCGATGGCAGCACTTGAGAGGGTTGTACTGAGTACAGTTCAGGATACCCCAGTTCAACACCAGGGACCAGGGCAGAGGCAGGCTACTCGGTACGCTTTCTGCAGGAGGCCAGGGCACACTAGAGAGGCTTGTAGGAAGAGGTTGGGCGTCTGCCTATACTTTGGGGCGCCCGATCACCAGCTGAAGGATTTCCACGCTAGTAGAATTCGAAGAGACCAGGACAGAGTACATCAGGCACCAGCACGTGACGACCAGCAGCAGGGTCAGGGCCAGAGGCAGGCCGTCTGTCACGACCCGCACCTATTTTTTTTTTTTTTTAAACGGATACGAGACGTGTCCAAGCCAGCCTACGCCGCAGTGTCGGCGGTAGAACGCTGTCACGGCTATGAAGATCAGAATCACAAATAATTCAATGCTCATTCACAGAAACTAATTTAACTTACAATAATCACAAGTTTTACATTTGTAGAAGAATATAAACTTGTACAATTCAATGAATGACTATAACTCAACTATCTAGCTAGTCTCTAGGCCTTTGTCTGCAAGTATTCCCGTCACTCCCCAAGCTAAGTGAATCCACGGCTAACCTAAAAATGTTGGTTTCCAGTCAGGAATGGAACGAGCACAATTCATTGAATGCAATTTCAAATAAAGAAAATGACTATAAAACAAAGGTTAGACATCAATCATGAGTTTTGAAAATAATAGTAAAGCCGTAAGAAAATCAATAGTAAAAATAGACCAATATACTTTCCACCGGTAGAAGTACCTTTGACATGTGATCGGTCTGGGGTGCTACACCGCACGGTCTACGATATCTACTTGCAGAATATAAACACTGTCTACGATGTCTACTGCATAAAATAAACAATGTCTACGAGATCTACAATGTCTACAATATCTACAATGTCTACAATATCTACAATGTCTATAATATCTACAATGTCTACAATATCTACAATGTCTACGATATCTATAATGTCTACAATATCTACAATGTCTACAATATCTACAATGTCTACGATATCTACAATGTCTACAATATCTACAATGTCTACGATATCTACAATGTTTACAATATCTACAATGTCTACGATATCTACAATGTCTACGGTCGGATCACACATCTTTGGTACTTCTCATTCCCGACTCAACAATTTATAATAGAGTATAAAAATCACATAACCAATGACTAATCAATGAAATATAGTAAAGATCAATATCGAAATGCAGACAATAAACTGTACTCGCCTGGCGTCCCGGCTGCTGGCACTGGTCAGAGTCCAAATCGAGATCCAATAACCCTATTTTAAGAATCACAGAGTCCAGATATAAGTCAACATGGGAAGTTGGTATTCTATCTACAATTTGCTTTAATGGTTTAGTGTCTAACCCATTACCCTTTATAACTTACAAGTGTTAACTCATAGTCTAAAGTTCACAAGGTCTACTTTATCCTAATTTCCCCCTTTTTCTTTCTAACAAATTATACAGGTCAAACTATAATTCCATTTTGAATGCCCAACCTTCTGCATAGAAATCCAGCCCCCATAATGTAAATCTCAACCCTCTACCTGGCTTTACACCTAGACTTGTGTTCCAGACTTTAGTATTACTGATACAGGGAAACTTGGTTTCCTGTCAACAATATTAATGAATACAAGACCCCAAACCTTTCTAACAGTTCCTGAGCTGGTGCAGGGCTTAGTTCAACAGATCATCCCAGGTAATATGGGTAGAAGACAGCCTACAGTTCCTACCTGTGTGGTTGACTGATTTCAGAGTATGAAATCAGTCATCAGTTGGTTTGAATGCTTCAGGTCTGTTCTTCCTATCCCACATCAAAACTTAACATATTAAGGTTCAACCTGGTGTCTTGTTGGCATGCCAGGTTCCTGATACTCCACAGTATCCAGGTCCTATCCAACTTGCCTATAACCTTCATCCCATGGGAACACTGTCTATACCAGAACAGTATCCCAGGATCGGTCCTTGGCATACCAAAATGAGTTGTGGTGTCAGGAATCTCAATCCAAGGGTTTTCAGTGTCTATGATCATGACAACAAGGAGGGGATTCTTAATTGTCAGTTGTATAGGATGCCATGAATATCCAGGTATGTGGGATACCCATGTATCTCCTACTATCTCAGGATCCCTTCCTGCATTGTGCTAGTGGTACTTGCTTGCAACCTACTCCTGGTTAACCCAGGTTACTGCTACTACCCCTACACCCAACCTTGCGTATGTGCATAGATGACTACCTATGGATATTCCTGATATTCTAGGGGACCCGGCTATATCTGATACTCAGGTTATGTATCCGAGTTAGCTTAGGATCCCTCTTAGTATCCTTGATGCTTCAACTAGTGCTTAACTGCAACAGATACCAAGAATGAACCATAATACCAGTGTCCTATTATCCAGATGGCCTTGACCTTATGCTATGAAACCTATGCATACTCCCATGTGTCCCCTGCTCTACATATCCTTGAATAGACATGATATGTACTGAAACTTGTGGTTTGTGTGACATCTATTGTTACCACCAACAGAGACCTATCCATGTCTAAGGAATTAAATGCAAGGGAAATTTATGAGGGCTTGATGTACTTCGTTTCAGGTTTTATGGCAAAGCCTAAAGTGCTTCACCCTATCCTGTATGCTCAAACCTATAGGAGTAGTCCTAGCCTATGTGCAGGCTCCTTGGTCTATAGGCAGAGTGCCTGCTCTGGTTGTACAAAGTCTAGATGTTCAACCTATTTGGTGTAATGACCCAATAAAAGCTTTTCCCATGGTCCTACTACTCCCTTGGCCTATGATCTTCAGGTTTTGACCCCTTACTGTTATTCTTATATTGATTTGCAGGCATTGCTAACAACCTTAACTATGTTTAGGATATTGAATTCCAAAGATAGTAAAACTTACTCGTATGGTGAAAAATACTCCAAGCTTCCTCTGTTCTTCGAGTAGTCTCTTCCAATCCCAGTTTTCCACGACCAGAGAAATATAGGTTGTAGAGGTCGGCTCCTCCCTTGCATCTATATATATATATATATAGGTTTTATCTGTAGATAGGAAGTTTGATTTAAACTGATTTGGGCTTATCTATGGGTTTTAATCCGATTTGCTCCTGAATTCTCCCAGGAGTAGGCTCGACCAATCCCTGTCTATATTGCTTAGGTTGGCCGGGATTTTAGATAAGGGAAAGAATTGAATCTTGGCATAATATATCCCTGTTGGTTAGTAAGCAGGGGATTTGGTTTAAAGGAGATCTAGTAGTATCAAAATTTAAAAAAGTCTGAATTTCATCTATTGATGAGAGTGCTAGCCCTGTGTTCGAAATATACCAGGGTTCAGTTTGTTTTTTGCATAAAAATCAAGAACTTTTCTAAGGTCCCTGTTACAAGTTCTTTTTGCAAAGGACTCCCTTTATTATCATTACAACAACATATATGGAACTAAATGTCTAGTGTATAAAGGTAATTCAATAAGTAAAGGAAAATAAAATAAAATATAAAAATAACCATTCAAATAATAATAAAATATTTCTACATTTCGAGAAGGGGAGCTACAAATCTACCCACCTTAAAAATAATTTCGTCCTCGAAATTCTAATTTGTAACTATTCCTTAAATTCAAGGAGAACTCTACCATTACCTTAATCTCCTCGAATTTTAATTTCTCAAAAAACAGTTTATATCCTCCTCCTAGCCATTTTGTAATTATGAAACTCCGAGAACTTCTACCCACCTTTGGACACACTACTCCCTCAAGCTATGTCACTAAAACTTTATAATCTTCCAACTACTTGCTAAAATTGCTACAAATAGATATATACGGCTTTTGACCTCTATAATCCTCTCCTATCATTCAAATAACCCAAAATCTAACAAGCAACAATTTACACAAGTAGCTAAGAATTATTGGTAAATTCTAATAAGCATGACCACTCGTCACTCTACAATAGGAAGGACAGAAAGATAAGAAAAAATAATCAAAGGCGAATAAGAAGTTCCTAGAGCGGTAGAGAGTATCCAATGATACAGACTGAAAGAAAGTTTATGAGCCATTGACCTATTTTTCTAGATTGGGCTACTCTAGTCCAGTCATTTGCTAAGTCGAAGAACCCTTCGTTTCTTAGAGAGACTTGCAACCTATGCACTACGAAAATCCCGTTCTCGAAATTAAAACTAAGCACGATTTCTTGATAGAACAGAATTTAAGAAATCAAGATTGCGATCTATTCCGTGGTTATTTAAATGCACGAGCAAAGAATATAAATACAATACAAAGTCGCATCGCGACTTCCAGGTAGATGGGATAAGGGTTACGAATGACTTCACATTCTAAGAGGTGGGGACTACATAATAGGTATAGGGACCTATCTCAAATAGTTCAGCTTTATAACCGAATATAGTAGTATGCATGGATGGGTTCTTACTTGGTCTTAATGGGTTCCTCAATTGTACTTCAATCGTCGGTTGGATGAACCTTGGACTTCAATCTACATGGACTGGACAAGATCCCAATATTAAACTACTTCTACTAGGTTAGGGTAACCTAGAGTAGGTTTCAACTCAAGTGGTTGGGCTAGTTGTCAGTCCGGTTGGTTAGCTAGGTCCCTAAAGCCCAAAATGCGTCTTTCATGACTTTTTGAGTTTAAATAGCACATAAGGCCTCAATTGGGTAGCACACTAGTGACATATGCGTAGTGGGCTTTGAGTAGGTCACAACCCTATATTGGGCCGAGTGCATTAAGTCAAGGTTAAGTCTCTATTTGTAGTCGAGAAGTTTACCGGTACTATGGTAAGGGTTATAGTTAGTCCTCTTTACCTGAAAGTCGTACCACGAAAATAGAGTACAAGAGAACGGGTTTGAGTGGGACATGATATACTTAGATGAAGGTGGACTCGTCTAGATCTTGTATATGAAATTTGTTGGAAGATAACAGCTGGTCTCGTGCTCCGAATATTAATGACACGGCCGGGGCACAAAATGATCTAAATGGAAAGTGGGAGAAAAAAGGGCACTATTTATCATCCTATGGAAGTTATTCTAATTAATCGAAAATTCTCGTATATCCTAAAAATTTTAGAAGGCTTACAGTCTACCCACCTTAGAAGTTAGGGCATGATCTTAGGAATAATGAGGTTAGAAGGATTTCAATGTCAGGATATCGCACTTCGATTCTCGGTAATAAAGATTAAGGTACGACGTAACAGAATATGGTAGATATAAGTCAAGTCAAAGATCGTTCCTCAATAATTGAAAAATGAGTGTGTACAATAACACATGGTCGAGAAAATAGAATGACATGCTTGTCCACAGTATACAAGAGTTGTCGACGGGGTAACCGACTCTAAGGCACATATTATGAAAGGATTCTAAAAACTGAGTCGTGAATTTCTATTTGTGTCAAGCCTGTCAGACTATTTTCACAAGGGTTCTAGTGGTATGGGCTGTTGACCACTACTAGATCATACTATGACAGGGTATTCAAACTATGGTATTGGCTAAAGTAGTGACTGTGGTGTTCCAATACTAGTTAGGTCTTAACAAATTTACTTAACTAGGGCAATATTGGTTGGAACCTATCGGAATGAGTGTCTATCACAGTCACGGTAAATGATTGTCCTTACCTTTCTCTACACATCTCATGTCTAAACTGTGGCTTTGATCGAGGAAAGGTTGAGTCAAGGCATAAGGATTGCTAGTTAAGGCAAGCTTCCAGCGGATAATTAGAGACTCCCAACATTTGGTTTCTTGAGAATAGATAGTCTCCTAGGTTGGCATTCTGACTAAGGGTAAAACCTTAATCATTCTCAAGTTCAGGTGGCTAGAAGGTCTCAATAGTAGTTTGAGGGTTGAGGAGAGAACGAGTAACTCAATCATATGACTGGCCGTTGGTAGCTACACTTGTGCCTACCATTATCATAGCCATGGGAATACTCTGTAGCTCTCTACCATCACGAGCTTTCGTCTTTCCAAATCGGTGAAAGATAAAAACAATAAAGAATTCAAGGGAGATGTTACTGAATACAATTTCATGATTCAAGGGCGAACATATAATTCAAGAGGAATTGTCAATGCAGTCGTGGATGAGACCCTAGAGACATCTATATCTCAATCCACATAGGGTAATTAAATAAAGTGCGAACCAAATGTATCATGGTTGATCAGACCATAATACACTGATTCTGATTAGACGATAAGTTAGCAGGCGTCCCCACTAAACATATGCCTCGAATCAAGCTCGATAAAAGAGTAAGCTTGCAAAAACTAGGCTGTAATAGCAGCGTTGGTCAAGATAGTCAAGATACAAGTACGCGAGATTTTTGAAAAGAGGCACAAGTAGTTCGAGTTTAGAGAGAATCAAACTTACCTGGTGTCCTTGATTATACAATCTTTCTAAAATCTTCCTGTCCATAAGGTCTTGGTCAACTAATGGGTTATGGAACTCTGGATTCTATATTCTTGGTAACTTATTAGTGTCGGTCAATTACCTCGTCAATAGGTCACAAGGACCATGGAATGCTAGATCGGAAGACGTGCTACCCAACCTGCAAAACTTCCACTAATTTTGGCTTTGTATCTTATGGGACATACATGGCACGGTCCTATCCTCTATAGTACCCTAAACTTGTAATCATGTCTGAAATCATTTCACCGAGGATTATGCCTCGTCCGTATACTCTGGCTGTGGTAAACCCTTGGTTTCGTAACTCAACATGATACAAAATCGAACACTTCTGAACTCTTATCCAATATTGGCTCAAGGGTATCTACGATCAAGAGAGGGCCATTAGCCATATCTCTAGCAAATTCTATAACCGATATTTTCCTAATCTCATCTCAACTCTAGGGGTCTTGTCTCGCCAGTGCGCTGCTGGCTGCAGTGAATCCCTAGTCTCCAAAATGGCAAC
Source organism: Iris pallida (assembly GCA_029216955.1). Lineage (NCBI taxonomy): Eukaryota > Viridiplantae > Streptophyta > Magnoliopsida > Asparagales > Iridaceae > Iris > Iris pallida. The sequence continues at coordinate 15,873 of JANAVB010042728.1, read as the reverse complement.
AATGCACTGCTGTCCTGCCATTATGAGTTAACTAACATTCTTTTAACTACATCTGTAAAAATCTATGAGCTCCTAGAGATTCAAACAAGTTGCCTATGAAATAAAGTGTAAGCATTTGTCCTATCAGTCACAACCCTTAAGATAAAAGATTGAACAGGAAAGAAATATCTGAGGACAAAAGAAATACAACATTCTAATATCTATTCACTGTGTATTCAAACCACAGAGGAAATTTTTTTGGATTGAAACTAACTCGAGGTTCGTCTATGGATAACAAAATCCGAACTTTGTAAAATAATGATTCTTAGGGCAACTAGCAATTATATAGATAATTCGACTAGGATATGGGGATGATAAAAAAAAGGCAAAGAGAATGAATTGAATAATTCATCAAGGTTAGATCATTACTCTAGGAAACTCTGCCTCACCAAGTGAATAATCTATCCATATTGGAATTATATCGTCATATCAAGAGGTAATAGCATACCTACGGGGATCTGACAACTATTGAAGTTAATAACTCCTCATCTAAATTGCATGGCCTAGACTACCCATCGGTAAATTGGTATAAGGGACTCCTAGTCCTAGTTATTCTCGTAAATTAAATTAATTTCTAATTCGTGAATGAGCATTTCTAGTCGCAGGCTCGCAATAGTACGACTAACTTAAGTACTATCACAAGTTCGCATTATTTGCAAAGACTGACCTGCATGGGCTACCACAAAAACTTGTCACGACCCGCACCCATTTTTTTTTTAAATGGATACGAGACGTGTCCAAGCCAGCCTACGCCGCAGTGTCGGCGGTAGAACGCTGTCATGGCCATGAAGATCAGAATCACAAATAATTCAATGCTCATTCACAGAAACTAATTTAACTTACAATAATCACAAGTTTTACATTTGTAGAAGAATATAAACTTGTACAATTCAATGAATGACTATAACTCAACTATCTAGCTAGTCTCTAGGCCTTTGTCTGCAAGTATTCCCGTCACTCCCCAAGCTAAGTGAATCTACGGCTAACTTGAAAATGTTGGTTTCCAGTCAGGAATGGAACGAGCACAATTCACTGAATGCAATTTCAAATAAAAAAAATGACTATAAGACAAAGGTTAGACATCAATCATGAGTTTTGAAAATAACAGTAAAGCCGTGAGAAAATCAATAGTAAAAATAGACCAATATACTTTCCACCGGTAGAAGTACCTTTGACATGTGATCGGTCTGGGGTGCTACACCGCACGGTCTACGATATCTACTTGCAGAATATAAACACTGTCTACGATGTCTACTGCATAAAATAAACAATGTCTACGAGATCTACAATGTCTACAATATCTACAATGTCTACAATATCTACAATGTCTACAATATCTACAATGTCTACGATATCTACAATGTCTACAATATCTACAATGTCTACAATATCTACAATGTCTACGATATCTACAATGTCTACAATATCTACAATGTCTACGATATCTACAATGTCTACAATATCTACAATGTCTACGATATCTACAATATCTACGATATCTACAATGTCTACGGTCGGATCACACATCTTTGGTACTTCTCATTCCCGACTCAACAATTTATAATAGAGTATAAAAATCACATAACCAATGACTAATCAATGAAATATAGTAAAGATCAATATCGAAATGCAGACAATAAACTGTACTCGCCTGGCGTCCCGGCTGCTGGCACTGGTCAGAGTCCAAATCGAGATCCAATAACCCTATTTTAAGAATCACAGAGTCCAGATATAAGTCAACATGGGAAGTTGGTATTCTATCTACAATTTGCTTTAATGGTTTAGTGTCTAACCCATTACCCTTTATAACTTACAAGTGTTAACTCATAGTCTAAAGTTCACAAGGTCTACTTTATCCTAATTTCCCCTTTTTTCTTTCTAACAAATTATACAGGTCAAACTATAATTCCATTTTGAATGCCCAACCTTCTGCATAGAAATCCAGCCCCCATAATGTAAATCTCAACCCTCTACCTGGCTTTACACCTAGACTTGTGTTCCAGACTTTAGTATTACTGATACAGGGAAACTTGGTTTCCTGTCAACAATATTAATGAATACAAGACCCCAAACCTTTCTAACAGTTCCTGAGCTGGTGCAGGGCTTAGTTCAACAGATCATCCCAGGTAATGTGGGTAGAAGACAGCCTACAGTCCCTACCTGTGTGGTTGACTGATTTCAGAGTATGAAATCAGTCATCAGTTGGTTTGAATGCTTCAGGTCTGTTCTTCCTATCCCACATCAAAACTTAACATATTAAGGTTCAACCTGGTGTCTTGTTGGCATGCCAGGTTCCTGATACTCCACAGTATCCAGGTCCTACCCAACTTGCCTATAACCTTCATCCCATGGGAACACTGTCTATACCAGAACAGTATCCCAGGATCGGTCCTTGGCATACCAAAATGAGTTGTGGTGTCAGGAATCTCAATCCAAAGGTTTTCAGTGTCTATGATCATGACAGCAAGGAGGGGATTCTTAATTGTCAGTTGTATAGGATACCATGAATATCCAGGTATGTGGGATACCCATGTATCTCCTACTATCTCAGGATCCCTTCCTGCATTGTGCTAGTGGTACTTGCTTGCAACCTACTCCTGGTTAACCCAGGTTACTGCTACTACCCCTACACCCAACCTTGCGTATGTGCATAGATGACTACCTATGGATATTCCTGATATTCTAGGGGACCCGGCTATATCTGATACTCAGGTTATGTATCCGAGTTAGCTTAGGATCCCTCTTAGTATCCTTGATGCTTCAACTAGTGCTTAACTGCAACAGATACCAAGAATGAACCATAATACCAGTGTCCTATTATCCAGATGGCCTTGACCTTATGCTATGAAACCTATGCATACTCCCATGTGTCCCCTGCTCTACATATCCTTGAATAGACATGATATGTACTGAAACTTGTGGTTTGTGTGACATCTGTTGTTACCACCAACAGAGACCTATCCATGTCTAAGGAATTAAATGCAAGGGAAATTTATGAGGGCTTGATGTACTTCGTTTCAGGTTTTATGGCAAAGCCTAAAGTGCTTCACCCTATCCTGTATGCTCAAACCTATAGGAGTAGTCCTAGCCTATGTGCAGGCTCCTTGGTCTGTAGGCAGAGTGCCTGCTCTGGTTGTACAAAGTCTAGATGTTCAACCTATTTGGTGTAATGACCCAATAAAAGCTTTTCCTATGGTCCTACTACTCCCTTGGCCTATGATCTTCAGGTTTTGACCCCTTACTGTTATTCTTATATTGATTTGCAGGCATTGCTAACAACCTTAACTATGTTTAGGATATTGAATTCCAAAGATAGTAAAACTTACTCGTATGGTGAAACAATACTCCAAGCTTCCTCTGTTCTTCGAGTAGTCTCTTCCAATCCCAGTTTTCCACGGCCAGAGAAATATAGGTTGTAGAGGTCGGCTCCTCCCTTGCATCTATACATATATATATATATATAGGTTTTATCTGTAGATAGGAAGTTTGATTTAAACTGATTTGGGCTTATCTATGGGTTTTAATCCGATTTGCTCCTGAATTCTCCCAGGAGTAGGCTCGACCAATCCCTGTCTATATTGCTTAGGTTGGCCGGGATTTTAGATAAGGGAAAGAATTGAATCTTGGCATAATATATCCCTGTTGGTTAGTAAGCAGGGGATTTGGTTTAAAGGAGATCTAGTAGTATCAAAATTTAAAAAATCTGAATTTCATCTATTGATGAGAGTGCTAGCCCTGTGTTCGAAATATACCAGGGTTCAGTTTGTTTTTTGCATAAAAATCAAGAACTTTTCTAAGGTCCCTGTTACAAGTTCTTTTTGCAAAGGACTCCCTTTATTATCATTACAACAACATATATGAAACTAAATGTCTAGTGTATAAAGGTAATTCAATAAGTAAAGGAAAATAAAATAAAATATAAAAATAACCATTCAAATAATAATAAAATATTTCTACATTACGAGAAGGGGAGCTACACCGTCCAGTGTGCTTTCTGCAAGAAGATGGGGCACACCCGGGAGGTTTGTAGGATGAAGCAGGGAGTTTGTTTATTCTGTGGAGCTCCAGACCCTCAGGTGAAGAACTGTGCTGCTCGTGCAGCCAGACAGGCAGGCCAGGACGGAGTGCAGCAGGCTAGAGGAGGCCAGCAGGGGCGAGCTTTCGCCATGACAGTTGAGCCCACTCAGGCAGTAGCAGAGCAGATAGCAGGTTCCAATCTTTCGATCTCATTTCCGCATTTGCTTCCTTATAAACTGTCTTGAACTTCGATTCTATCTGTTCCTTGATCGTTGGATGAAATTTTGTCCTTGTGATGTGATATTCTTCTGAGATAAATTGTATGGGCTAGGTCGCCTCGATTATGAGATTTTAGAATCCTTTAGGGTCATGCTAGCTGGCAGAGTGAGGACATATAGTCGGACTATGGACGTATTTCTCGGGTGTGGGAATTTAAGATTTTTACTGCCAAGCTAGCGGCAATGCAAAAATTTTAAATACCATAATTCTAGAGGTATGTACCTTAGTCAAGGACTCTGTGATTATCGTAGCCTTACTCACTAGCATGACGGAGATTCTGAGTATCATGATGATTGGACAGACGCATACGATTATCGATTGCATAATTTTTTGTGTTTACTTGTTTGAAAATTTTAAGGATGATTTTTTAAGGTGGATAGACTTATAGCACCCAGTTTCTTTTAAGAGTAATTTTAAATTTTATAATCTTAGTCATTTAATTCATGCTTTAATTTTTGAGATTTTAAATCATTTTAAATTTTAAGCCATGATTTGTGATTTTAATGATTTGCTAGTGAAACCTTAGAGACTGTTTGACCTAGAGCCTAACCATGTGATTAGGATATTTTCAGTATCATTTCTGGCCCAAGGGTATTTTGGTCATTGGACCTCTTTGATTTATTTTGATATTTTGCATTGGTGATTGTTGATTTGGCTTTTGATATGTGAGATTTTGGGATGGTTTCGTGTCCGTGTCGGACACGTAACAGTTTTTATTTGCAAGTGTTGTTGTGTCTTAAGAGATTTTTATTTTGCTGAAATTTTTTTCTTTGGAAGTATTCGAGAGGGATTGTTTTCTGCGTGTGTTTTTATGTGATTGCCTTGTTTTAATTTCGAGGACGAAATTTTTTAAGGTGGATAGATTTGTCACCCCCAGTTTTTAGGAACGGGATTATTTTTGTCATTTTGTACTTTTGAATATTTTTGAAATTTATTTTATTAATTATGATATTGTTTTGGGGTTATTTGAGTCGGGTTCGAATTTCAGCTCATTCCGACTTGTACCGGGGACCCGGGGTAGCTTAGACTCTGATCGGGATCCAACTGGAACCGACCAACTTGTCATGACTAAATTCAGATATTTATATTTGACTAATCCCATTTGATTTTAGTGGGATTAGGAATTAAAATTAGATTTAGAACTTGAAATTAGGAGTTTTCAAGTTACCATTTTGACCCCAACTCAAACCACTCATTTCTTTGACTTGGAGGGCATTTTAGTAAATTGCCAAATGCCCCCAACCCTCTAAAATATGGCCGGCCATGTATGGAGCACCCCCTCTCCTTTGCTTCATTCCAAAGCAACCTCTCTTTCTCTATTTCATTTCTATCTACAACTTTCTCTCTCTTGTTCTTCTCCAAATTTTTAGAGAGCAACTCTATTGATTTCATCTCCAAATCCACCATTTCTTCCACCAAATATTCTTCTTTTCTCTTCTACTCCATGAAAGGAAGGAGATAGCCAAGTTTGGGAGGATTCGGAGCTCGTTCGTGTCTTTTTGAAATCTCTACGTGTCGGTGTCGAGTCGGAAGGCTTTTTCATTTGAATCTCTCTCCCGGAAGGTATAATCTCTCCTCTAATCCACCCTTACATGCATATAAGAATATTTTGAACCCGTAGGAATGACCCCCATGGTTGTATCTCCATTTGTGTCCATTTCGTGTCCATTTGGAGGTCATAGGAGTGTCCTTCGTGTTGTGCTTTGTGTCCATGTGGGAAACCCCCAATTTTGGACACACCATGTGGTTAATATTGTGTGATTGATTATTCTTATTTTAATTTTAGATTTAGATATTGTTCTTGTGTGTCCCTATATATATATATTATTTTGTGTCCCTATGTGTATTTTCACGAGTGTGTGTGCTTGTGAGAGGGTGTGTGTGTGTTTGAGTGTGTATGTGCCTATGTATATATATATATATATATATATATATATATATATATATATATATATATATATATATATATATATATATATATATATAGACGTGTGTGTGTATGTATTATATATATATATAGATGTGTGTGTATGTATTTATATATATATATAGACGTGTGTGTGTATGTATTTATATATATAGATGTGTGTGTATGTGTCTACATATATAGAGTATATATATATATATATATATATATATATATATATATATATATATATATATTTTTATATATATATATATATATATATATATATATATATATATATATATATATATATATATATATATATATATATATATATATATATATATATATATATGTGTGTGTATCTTTATATATAGATAGATAATTAGATAGTTGTATATATATATATATATATATATATATATATATATATATATATAGAGAGAGAGAGAGAGAGAGAGAGAGGGAAGGAAGTAGTGAAAGAAGTAGAAGAAGATGAAGAGAATAAGCCACAGCAGCAGCAATAACACTAGCAGGAGCAGCAGTAGCAGGAGAATGAGGAGGAGAATGGGAAGGAGAATGATGAGGAGAATGGGAAGGAGAATGAGGAGGAGAATAAGGAGGAGAATGAAAAGGAGAATGGAAAGGAGAATGAGGAGGAGAATGGGAAGGAGAATGAGGAGGAGAATGGGAAGGAGAATGAGGAGGAGAATGAGGAGGAGAATGGGAAGGAGAATGAGGAGGAGAATGAGAAGAAGAATGGGATGGAGAATGAGGAGGAGAATGAGGAGGAGAATGGGAAGGAGAATGAGGAGGAGAATGGAAAGGAGAATGAGAAGGAGAATGGGAAGGAGAATGAGGAGGAGAATGGGAAGGAGAATGGGAAGGAGAATGAGGAGGAGAATGGGAAGGAGAATAAGAAGGAGAAGAATAGGAGTTTGAGAATGAATCGGATATGGGTTGTAAGGGTTGGTAATGATTAGAAATAGTCATCTAGATCTAGTATTGATCTTGGTTGACCACGGTTGACTTTTTAGACCAAAAGTTAACTATGGGTCAACACTTTACCCAATTTAGTTCCAAATTCCATTAGACTTGAACGGTTGACCAAAAGTCAACTGTTGGTTAACATTTGACCAGGTTGACCTAGAGTTGACCTAGAGTTGACCAGAGTTGACAAGTTGACCAAAAGTCAATTGTAGGCTAACTCTTGACCCCGTTTGACTTTCTTCGACTTGTTTTGACCTGCGATGACTGGTATGACCTAGAGTTGACTTAGTCTGACTTAGATTGACTTGATATAACTTGATTTGACCTAGATTGACTTGACAAGACTTAGTATGACTCAGTGAGACCTAGTTTGACTTGGATTGACTTCCTGTGACCTTGTTTGACCTTGGTTGTCCTAGTGTGACCTAGTTTAGCTTGGTGTGACTTAGTTTGACCTAGTTTTGACTTAGACTTGCATATCATGATTAGATTAGCTTTTCTTTCATTATTAAACCATGTTTTGACTTGTAGTATATCATCTTTAGGTATGTGATTACTCTGAGCGTCTGTTCACCTTATCAGCTCAGGACCACAGGCGAGTACATTCTCTGACACTTTTCTAATTTACGATGATTGTTATAATTCATGTAATTAGTGTAGATATGCTTGTTCTCGACACATTGGTCACACGGATTGGTATTCATGGATCCCGACATGAGATGTTATTCCTCGTTATCTTGGTATATCTTGTGCAAGCTCCCTTGTAGTTCTTGTGCAGTATATGGACACCGATTCTCGAGGAGACTTGCTCCCTTCTCGTAGAATCCCGTGTCGTAACGTGTCTTGCTTGGATCCACCCTACCAGTCGGGGACGGGGAGCACTAGTGTAGACAAGTGGTTATTATCCACCTTGTTATTCTTGTAGACCTTGTGAGTGTTAATCATACACTCCACGTATGATTAACCAGGCCAGTAGACCTTGTACAGACCCAAGCCGGCCACATGTTGAAACTAGTACTCACACACCTAGATATATGACTCTTGATTCTTGTACATGCCATGATCAGTTTACTTGCCTTGCTCTAGCTCTAGATTTACAGCTTACCTTGCCATGATACTCACATGTACATTCCATGATTTTCTTGTATATACTCTCTATTTACTGTCTTATAGCTTTTGTCATATCTTGTGAACTGTTGTTAGTAGATTGTACTCGTTCCATCCTGACAGGATATGTTGACAAAATTTTATAGATGATTCAGAGGCTGATTGCCCGACCTATTATGGGGACGAGTTAGATGGAGTAGACTTGGATCGTGGCTTGTTAGTAGAGCCACTAGACTTTGCTCACCCTGAGTAGTGTAGTTTAGTTAGGTTTGTCTGGCCTGCGAGCCAGCTAGTACTTTTCAGACTGTAGTATTATATTATATTTTGTGATGTTATGTTTAGTTTTGGACTTGTGTGGATCTCGAACTTATTTCCTGCTTCATCTATCATATTTCCTTTCCATGCTATCTACCTTAGTTTTACATTTGTGATTGAGACTGTATTGCTATGTCACCTCTATTCGGAGTGTATATACTGTACAGGTACCTTTATCTGTTTAGTTGTAGTATTTCTAGATGACCTAGACAGCGTTCTACTGCCGATGCTGCGGCGTAGGCTGGATGTACCCACTTCTCATGCCCCTAATCAGGGTGCGGGTCGTGACAATAAGGTAAGATACATCAGCTTAGAATGATCATCAAATATGCCAGACACATAATAGAAGAATGGTCTATGTGTAAAATAGAACAAAGAGTTGAAAATAAATAACAAGCACTTACCAAAATTCTCTTAGCCGCTTCACTCAATTCACTCGTTTTCCTTTGATGTCCCTTGATCCATACATCAACTCTTTCTACGGAATCAGGTTGATCACTTTGTTGACGCTATAAGATAAATTTTATGTAATAAAGGATGAGTGGAAATCAACTAAGCCTAATAAAATGACTAAGTTAATAAAACATGGTTTTAGGTAACAAGCATATGCATGTCACTTAGTTACCATTTTATCCTCTAGACGAGCATATCCCTTATGACTAGATGTATGCAACAAAGTTTGACTTTTTCGCATCTTCTTAAATCTTTCACTTCTTTCCTAGATTCCCATATGAAATATATACATTACATGGCAATAGCAACATTTAGAGCCAAAAATGAGAGGAATAAAACTAGCAGTACTTAACTTAAATTATGGAGTACTTCTCTTGATTACAAAAGCCTTCCAATCTTTAAACACTAATATATTGTTAGGTTTGAGGAGCGTGAGTGCTCATGGTAAACCTACAACTTTTGCTTGCTCCATCACCTCTTTCATCAAATTAGATTTATGATCACGCCAATGCTTTCCCAACTTTTGGAATGTATATGTCTTGTGGCAATCATCAAGTATATATTTTTGCTGTAAGAAAAAGCATAGCATTCAATAAAAATCATCTTATGATTAATATATAAGTATGATGTATATAAATATTACCATGATGTATTCCCATATTTGATGTTTAAAATCATCAGAAAGATCCGTCCAATTCTCCATTGTCACTGGTACTAAATCTCTTGCCGTCGAGCCCAAAAAACTAGCAAATTCAGCTATAGTATCTCGAATTGGTTGTCCTCTATCATTGAAATCGAAAGGAATGGGATTTTTTTCTCTTGCGAATATGATCCATTTTACACTTACCCTGGGTATTCTTCTTTTCAGGCTCATTAAAATTTGATTGATTTGGTTACTTGGTATATAAGATGACATGTTAGATGGAGAGTTAGAGTCTTCGTATGATATTCTTACACCTTCATTTCCTCTTTGCATGGTTCTAGCATTGGTAACTAAATTTTGTGTCACTCCTCTTTTTCCACCTTCTTTAGATGACTTTATAAAATAAGCAAGTAATAAGAACTCCAATTTCTACACCAATATATTATTAAAAACATATTATAAAGATAAATAGAGCTTACTTCACCGGATCCCAACATGTTCACAAATTTTTGAACAGACCTTTCTAAAATGACCTGTGGTGCTCAAAAAATTAAATTACTGCAAAAAACATAAAAGAGGATTAGTCATGCTAAAAAAAATAGATGAGTGACAAGAGAAAAAAAAATCATGTCTGATAATTTAGTGATCTATGGCTTAAGTTCTATACAACCAAACAATTGTATCGATAATGGAACATACAAGTACTTGTGTCCCAATAGCTTGATTTTTTTTTTACTAACATGCCTCATATCAAAGTGCAGCTGTATCATAGTTTGTATCTATTAGTAGGAATTTTCCTCCTAGTAAGGTGGAAACACATAAATCAGTTGGATATTTCAAACCAGCAGTTGGAATGATCGTACCTATTGTTCAATCCAGCAAGAATGTATCAAATGACACAAATAGCCAAACCAAAATTTCTAGCAAGAATTTTTAAAATAAAAGGTATCACAACATAGAACTTGAGCAGCTTGCTTTATGTATCCGCCACAAAAACTTGAGCACTCTTCAGCAAGATACCTTTCTGCTATACCTTCAGGCCGTGAACGATTTCTAACATATCCTTTTAGAACCTTCATAAATCTAAATAAAAACTAATATTAGAATAGTATAGAATAATTTATAAGTTTTTTATAAATTTAAAATACAATGTATTACCTCTCAAAAGGGTACATCCAATGAAATTGTACTGGCCCACAAATTCAAGGTTTTCGTGCAAGATGAATCGTGAGATGCACCATTACATCAAAAAATGATGGAGGAAAAAAATCTTTCTAATAAGCAGAAAGTTTCTGCAACTTCAACATCTAGTTGTTCCAATCTGTTTTTATCAATCACTCTTGGCATAATTCATTAAAAATGAACATAGTCAAAATATTGCAGTTCTCGTATCCTTTGGCAGAAGTCCTCTTAATGCTACCAACAAGACTTGTTGGAGTAGAATGTGATTGGGACTTGAGGTTTAAAATCTTAGAATCCTGCAATGACACATGATTTGAAATGTTGTAACTGTAACCATCAGGCAATCGTAAATTTGCAAGCCTCTTGCAAAATAATTGCTTCTCCAATTTTGATAAATTGTAAGACCCTGTTGTCCATTGAAATTTCCCCCTATTTTTTAGCATGTAGTTCTCTCCTTATGCCCATTTCTTCCATATCTTTACGAGAATTCTATCCATCCTTTGTTTTCCCCTTTATATTTATTATTGTGCAAATAATGCTCTCACAAATGTTCTTCTCAATGTGCATCACATCTAAATTGTGTCGCAAAAGTAAACTGAAACATCAAATAAAGAAGTTGTACTAAATTTATAACTAAAAATAGATTTTATATTAAAAAAGGATAGAAAGAGAGAGTGAGAGAGTTAATGATAGTACCTCCAAATAAGGTAACTCAAAGAAAATTATTTTTATCTTCCAAGGCCATATTGAATCAATGTTCAGTTGTTGTTGCTTCTTCTTCCTCCTCTTCTCTTTCTTCCCTTTTTTGCTAGTTTTCCACAATTATTGACATGGTTGTTATCTTCATTCTTTGGTTTCCCCCAATCACTTACATACTTCTTTACCACATTAAAAAAATTCTGAACCTCTTTAGGCTTCCCTCTATGTTCTTCGTTTCCATCAAACCATGACTTTTTTAATCTAAATGGATGATTGTGCGCAAGAAGCCATCTATGGTCTATGTATACATGCTTCTTACAATTAGCCAATCTTCTTGAAGATGTCTCAATTCCACATACCGAACAAGCTGCTCTACCCTTTATAGAATATCTAGATAAATTTCCATAAGCTGGGAAGTCATTTATTGTCCACATTAAAACAGCCTTCAAATTAAATGTGGATTTAGTGAATGCATCATAAACACTCACACCATTTGTCCACAAATATTTCAAATATTCTATAAGTGGCTCCAAGTAGACATCTATATCATTTCCTAGTTGCTTAGGCCCAGGGATCAATAATGTCAACATCAAGTTTTTCTTTAACATACATAAGGATGGGGACAGATTACAAGCAACCAAAATCACAAGCCAACAACTATATTGAGTACTACGATTACTGAAAGGATTAAATCGATCAAATGAAATGCCAAGCCTAAGATTACGTTGATCTGATGCAAAATCAGGCCACTTACTATCGATCTTATTCCATGCCATTGAATCAACAGGTTGTCGCATCTTTCCATCCTGACTTTTGTGAGTGTGATGTCATATTAATTGTTCTACCTTTTCAAGTGATTTAAACATTCTACTAAATCTTGGTATTATAGGAAAGTACCTCAATACCTTTGTAGGGACTCCATTTTCAATCTTATTAGTACATGCATCAACTTTCCATCATGAAGCCCCACATTTTGGACATGTCTCCATATGCTCCTTTTCCTTTCTAAATAAACAATAATTATTCACACAAGCATGTATCATCTCATAGCCTAAATCAAATTCCTTAAGTAGCTTCTTTGTTGAATATAATAAATAAGTAAGTTTGTTGTCTTGAGGTAGAAATTTGCCTAGCATCTCAAGAAGTTCATTGAAACCGTTGTCTGTGAGACTATATCTAGCTTTATACTTGTATAGGGCAATGACTGCAGCCATCTTTATATAAGTAGAGCCACCATATAAAGGAGTTTAACATCCTCCACAAGATTTGCAAAAGGTGGCTCTCTTCTTTATGTGCAGGTTCTGTATTGTTATCATTGACATCAAAAAAATCATCTTTATATGCATCTCTAAACATTCAATATACTTCAAGCATTTCTAAATCTTCATCTCTAGTTGCAGTAGAACTTTCCCCATGAAAGACCCATTTATCATATGTTGGATCCATCCCAAATATGACTATGTGCTCATAAAGTGTATCAAAATGGTGGAATCGATGGCTTAAACAATAGCAACAAGGACATTAGAATTTTTTTTCTGGATTTTCCTTACTAGCTTGAATCGTATTATCAAACCTTCATGCTCCATTTTGATATGCTTGTGAATCTCTACAAGTAAAAAAAAACTTCAATATTATATTAATGAAAGACACAAATAGTAATTATATATTAATGTTTATGGCTTTATGGATTTAATAGTAACCTTCTAAACTTTACCCAATCTTTGTCCTTTATGAAAGACACAAGTAGAGATCGCAACCTCTCTTATGCGATGATCATCCCACGCATCTTTCAGAGATTCGATATTGACTTATCCACTTGTGCTCTTGACCCTGAGCCCAAGTTCCTCAAGCTTTCTCTTCGCAGTAATACCACTGCTCCTCCACCTCCTTCACCTGCACCTACTGCACCTGCTCCAATAGCACCTGGTCCTCCTCAGTCTTACCCTATGACCTTTGAGGGTATTCACCAGCATTTTTCAGATCTGCAGACATTCTTCGTTGAAACCTCCAGGGAACATGAGTTCCGTGACGTGACTCGGTTCCAAGCTATTGCCAACTCCTTCGCCAATATGAGATTTGTACAGACGGGTCACTCCGCTAGCTCTCTTCCTCGAGACCCTTCTGTATCTGGCTACCGCATTGATGATGAGGCGGTCCACTCTATGTTCTAGCCAGGGAATACATACGATTGGTATCGTACTTCTGGTGCTACTCAACATACTTCTAGAGGTGGTCCATCTGGACATGCTGGCACTGCAGCCGATGATGATGAGGATGAGGATGATTTTTGAGATGTTACTTTCTGAGACTGTCTATTTTGTCTTATGTTTACTTGGAAATGCTCTGACATTCCAAGATATTATCAGTACTCTTTATTTAGACATGATTTGTGACTTTGATAGACATATATTTTTATGCCTCAGTTTGGCATATGACTCGATTTAGTTTATTATTCAGCACTTTATTTGTTTCAGCTTTATTCTAGTATTATCTTTCATTTTGCTTTATATAAACAGCATGTGACAAATACCATGCCTGTGTTGTTTATATCTTATTTTTCTGTTACTATTTATACCATGCCTGTGTTAAATATAGTTATTTCTTTATTCTATTTTTTATTGTGTTTCTTTACTGCTTGTTACTTATGCATTTATTGCGGGAAAGCTTTCTCTTTTGTAATTATTTTGCTAAGTGACAATGGGAGAGAAATAAGATCTAACATCTTCATGGATACAGGTTATGAACAATTTTTATTTTCGGTACACGTTTGAATTGATCAAACCAAGATGTTATATCGGCAAGGTTTGTCAATTATCAAAATGGGAGAGATTGTTGGCCCATTGGTCATGGTCAAACCTGATTTTAATAATTGATCAAACTTTGTCTCGATATACTAATCAATTCAGATGTTTAATAATGACATTTTGGACACTGATCAAAGATGGATATCTACTCAGTTCAAGATCGAAGCTGTTTTCCACTCAAGAATGTATTTCCTTCAAAGCAATATAATTTTTATTTTTATTAAGTCTAGGAATACATTATACACCAAGTCGTACTGGCAAATAGGCTATCCAAAAACGTTTTTCAAAACTGACCTATTTTTCTAAAATGACCTATATTTTTGAAAAATATTTATTTTACAAAAAGCTTCTGAAGGACTTTTCAAAAAGCCAAAATTATTTTTCACAAAATCAAATCACCAAACCCTGACAGAACTCGGCCAGAGTTCGGTCAAGTTGAACGTTATGTGAACGTTTGATTTTGAACTTGGTCTTCCTTCAGTTGCGATTTGTTACAAAGAGTTCTGTCCGAATTCTGCCCAAATTCTGTCAGAGTTCTGCCTATGGAAAAACTATAAATAGAGAAAGATTTCGATCATTTCAAACACCAATTCACTTTCAATCTCTTCTCTTCTAAAGCTTACATTTCTTCCAAAGAGTTCTAAAAAGCTTCAATTTTCAAATCTCAAGCCAGTTACAATCCTCTAGTCGATTTGCCAGTACGATGCGGTCTAGAAGTTTCAGAGCGATTGTAATCAGAGGCTTGATTGAAGATTGACTTTCACAATTGAAGTTGGTCGAGTTCTTTGTATCAAAGCTCGCGTCTGTAGAAGTTTCAAGGACTTCGTATGAAAACTTGTGGGATTTTCCAATAGTGGATTCAACTGGAAGCTAGAGTTCTTCCGACTGGACTAGTCCTCATAAGAGGGAAAATAGTATAAATCTCTGTGTTTGCGTTTGCCTTCTGATACTCCTTTTCATTACAGTTATTTATTTTTGTGATTATTATTATATCTGTGATCTAACTGCTAACGAGTTTTTAATTAGCAATATTCTACTGCCTACTCTATTCACCCCTTCTAGAGTATTCTGCTTTATGATTTCGTTCCTACAGTATCCTATAAAGCTAATATAGCCTAGAAACTTAGTATATAGACACCTACAACCTAGAAAAAACCTAAATATAGGCTAATGTAACCTAGAAGTGGGTAGAATGGGCTAGTTGACCTAGAGTTGACTTTTGACCTAGAATTGACCAATTGACCTAAAAACTGACTAGCATGACTAGTTTTCAATCTCAAACATGATATTGATACAGTATTCCCTATTTTAGGTCTTCGAGACGTTGTATCGAACGTCGTTGATACACATCATTTGGCAGGCGAGTGCATTCTCTGATAATATGTTTCTTGTATTTAGTATAGATATCCTTGTTTTCTTGATACATTGTTCACACGGAT
>JANAVB010042727.1:15000-139934 GCA_029216955.1 Iris pallida | reverse complement strand
CGAGCATATAGATGCGGACTTGCGAGTTGCTGATGATCATTGGTACGTACAGGCCGTGAGTTAGGATATAATGCTAATAGATTGTGTAGAAGACTTGGCAGTTATTAAGGATTAAACAGTGTCGTGGAGACGACGCATGTATAGTATCATTGGGGGGAGGGGACAGTTATTAGCGTAGGGACTACATTTTATTTTTACACACATTTTGGGCCGAGGGTGACTCTTCTGAGCACTTCCTTCTGCCCAGGCCGATAGTGTCTCGGATGAGCGCTACTTGACGGCCACTCTCTATTACTTGCTTGCGTGAATCCGTTACAGTCCCTGCGTAGAACGTTGTCCTCACATTACATATCATATAGAATGGTTAGGAACCTTTACTCATGCATAATTTTTTGTTGAGCTTTATTATTCAGTTTATTGGCATGATATTATGTGTTGTTACGTCCCTCTGAGGACCTGGTGATCTCTCCAGGTGTGTGTTTCGTGATTTCTTGCAGGTGCTCTAGCTAAGGCCATTCCTTCCTTCGTAATGATTGCTCTTGGATTCGCCATTGCTCTCGCTTGCTAAATTATTTCCCTGTTTATTTTCCATATTTAATTTGGTTGGTAGTGGACTTTGTCTCCGTCCAACTATTGTGTACTTAACAAACTCAAAGTTGCTTTATATATTTAACTTTGTGGATGAGATTTAGTTGTCTTGGATTACTACATTTACAGCTATGTATACATACGAGGTCCATGTATTTCGTATATATACAGCTGGCATGTCTACGTACTTGGTCCTACGTATTTTGGGACTGGAGCGTTACATGTTTTGTGGTGGCCCATGCAGGTCGAGTTTGTCACTTCGATTACGTAATTGTACCGATGTGAGCCTGCAACATAGGATTAGAATCTAGGAATCTCATCCATACAACTTGACCTCTTCCCTTGACTTCAAATTTTGAACTCTTGTTCGACCTCCTTGAACTGCATCTTGCTTGATTCCTTTCTACCATCGATTCTTATTTTCGTGCTTAGTATCAACTAGGAAGATGACTACACTAGTATATGCTCATAGGTCAAACACATGGCAAGAATGGTTATATTGGCAATTGGAATACATTTAAGACTAATTGAGTTAAAAGTGTTTTTTTTAGAGGTGATTTAATGATTAGTAATTTGTAAAGCAGGATACTACCAAGGAAGGTTTTAATCTTGAGATTTCTAATATAGTAAACACCATAGGATTGGTACTGCAGAAAAAAAGAGATAGAATCTTTGTACCATTGATTTAAGAAATTGATTGGCTTTTGAGATTTGATATTTATGATTTATTGGGTTATAGTTATAATTCTTTGCACAAGTATGAAATTATTTGCTTATCAAATTGTGATATTTATAATTTTTTGGTGATAGATATACATCTTTGAACAAATATAAAATTTATTTGAATTTCGAGTTTGATGTTTATGATTTATTGGGTTATAGTTATACACCTTTGAACCGTTATAAATTTGGTTTGGAAATGATCCTAACTAAAAAAAAATGGCCGTAGAAATTATTTAAATTTAAGTTGTACAACTTGCGATTTTTGTGTTTAGTAAATTTGAATTTTAAGTGGAAGTAATAATTTTTGAATTTGGTTTAAAATATTTGAAAGTTATGAAAATGATTTTTAAAATTTTTTATTTTAAATTGTGTCCTTTGATTGAGGATTTACAAATCTATTTAGATTTTGGTAAAAATAATAATTTTTGACTGATAAGATTATTTGAAAATTTTAGTTTAATGTGGGATTGCTAATAAAAAATATTTTTGGGAAAATATATTAATGATGTGATAAGGTTGTTTTGATTGATCAAATAAGTTACCATTTAAAAGTTGTGATTTTGTTGGAATAACTTAGCATGAATAGAAGTTAAAAATTGATGAGAGCATTGAGCTTAATTTTTGGGGTTGCTTTTAATATGCTAAGATTTTTATTATGAGTTATTGGAAAATTTTAGAGTGTTAATTTTTGATTGATTGTAAAATTTTTATGGATTCGTAAATTATGAACTCTTGAGTTAAATAGTAGAATTTTAAATTTTTTGGAAAAGGTTAGTAGTAACATGATAAAATTTTGCTTTGAGATTTATGAAGTGATTTAAAATTTTTATGATGAAATTGAACGACTTGCAGTGAATACAAATTTTGAGTGGTTATTTGAAAATTTTATTTAGAGACTTTTGGAGAAAATTTGATCAAAATTTTAATGGTGGACAACCAAGAGAGTCCAAATAAGATGGATGAATTCCACAGTATTCCACACTAACTGCCATGTCACCCATGACCATGATAGTAGTATGTACACAAGTGTTGTTAGTCATCTACCAAGCTATATGACTGTATTTCCACCTTGACTTACTCGGCCTTCCTTCAATTCTAGATCTTTTAATTGCGACCTTCTAACCCATTTGCAATTTAAATAATGATCTAATGGTTCCTTAACTGTATTCATCTAGAAGACTATCTTCTCTCTAGAACTATGATCCTAAATATTTTTACTAGATTCTCTAATTAATTTTATTTCATGCTTTAACTTGATCTTATTTATTTTGTGCATTAATTATCACCTCGTGAACTCCCACTTCTTGTTTTAGATATTTTGGCATCCCTTACCGTGACTTGGATTTGGAGCACAACATTAGACTTTTCCTTCCAACAAATTTTATGTGTAAGACCTAGACAAGTCCACCTTCATGTAGATATACATGTCCCACTAAAACACGTCTCCTTGTACACTATTTTCATGATATGACCTTCTGATTAAAATGGCTAAACTATAACCTTTACCATGATACCGATATATTTTGACCACGGATAGGGATTCCATCTCGACTCAATTCTTTCGACCGATAGGTGATTTTTGTTCTACTTAATTCCATAAATGCTCAAATTGTGCTTTATCTTGATTGCTTGACCCGTTGTCCCATCACACTACTAGTTTAACTCTTGTAAGTTGGGTAGAATACCTCACCACCTAACAAACCTTTATCCTTGTGAACAAAATTGGTAAGTTCACTTAGACTATAAATTCAAAGGACTTTAACTTATCAAGACAACCAAACCATAAGTAAAGAAAACTAGGACAACTGTACAGGCCTACACTTCGGGCAAGATTCGATTTTAACAGATCTTGGACTATTTAAAATTTCCTTCAGCAGTACCTCCCTTGCTCATATTTTGACTATCTCATGCTGCTAATGTAGCTTCAATTTTACGAGCTTATTTATTTACCAAGCTTGATCATGACATATTTTATTGGGTGCACCACTATCATATTGTCTAATCAGAACCGGTGCATGATGGTCTGATCAACCTATCGTACTTTGGTTCGCTTATCATATATTATTCTACGTGGATGAAGACATAGTAAACTTGTCTTAGAGTCTCATCCGCGACAGCCTTGGCATTTCTTTTGAATTAGTTTTGTCGCCTATAAACCCCGCAATTCGTACTCAATATTAACACCGTCTTTGAAACCGTTGTTGTTCTTGTTTTTTACTTATTTGGAAAGACAAGGCACTGTACTTGCTAGATAGACTCAAGGTATCATCTTTGGTTGCCCAATCGGTTAATTATACACAAATGTAGATAGCCACCGACCGACTCATGTGGCTGTATCCTCATTTAACTACTCCTCGTTCCTTAACCCTAGAATTGTTATCGTGTCCTCCCAAGTATTCTTGCACTCGAGAATGATTCTAATCGTTCACTTAATCAAACTCTCAATCGAGGCGATTAGTCTCCAGTCTCTCTAGGAACCACATCTCCCAAATGTCTAAATTATTCTCTTTGATCTACTCAATTCCTTATTACTCTCCAAATTGGATTATCGAAATTTTGCTACCTTCACTGGCAACACATATTCAATTCCATAACCATGATATTTCTGTATATATCGACTCCACAATTTTCTATTGCATAGTGGTGTTGAACGCCGTTTTACGCCTCCTCCAAAATTTTAATTATATTTTATCGACGAACTCTTCCTATCCCCTAACCCTATCTATCCTATTATTCCTAAATTTCGAGGACGAAATTCTTGTAAGTTGGATAGGATGTAAAACCCCTATTTTTATTTTTTTATTTTTTTTATTTTATTAGACTTAAAAATGCATTTATACAATTTATGATTTTATTTATTTTTGATGACCCGGTTTGGCCAATTCAGTCCGAACAGGGCCCGAACCAAATTTAACCCCATGTGAGCATGTGGGATGACTAAGGTGACCATATAGAAATATTTTGTGTATGTACAACTATTTTAAATTATTTTTAGAACTTGTGGAATATTTATCAACTTTGGGTATAAAAATCTATATTTTATTAATAAAATAATATTTTACAAAACTTTACAATTTCTGGACTCGGATGAGGGTGTACGGTATGAGTTCACTCATTGTGATGATTTTATTAATTTATTATTATTAAAGTTATTTTTGAAGATTTATTAATATGTTTATTCTATTTAAATATTATTATTATTATGTTGAGTTTTATTGTGAATAGAATTTATGTATATAGTAGATATATCTAAATATATTAAATAATTGGATAGTTGAATTTTAAATGGTATTTGGATTTTTTTTAAATAAATTGTGGTGTATTTGGTATATACATTTATATATATATATTATATATATATATATATATATATAGATATATTATATATATATATAATATATTATATATATATATATTATATAAAATATATATATATATATATATATATATTTAAGAGTTTGAAAAGATAAGGAAAAGAAAAGAAAAAAAAAAAAGGAAAAAGCTACAGCCGCCCACTTTAAGTGGGCGGGCCCCTCCACCCAAATTATGTACGCAGCATGCTAACACGGCAAACCCACAGCCCGTGGGATTTAGTAAAACTAAACCTATTAGCATTAGGTTTTGTGAGAAGTTGTTATATAATAACTTTTTCTACAAACCTCAAAATTCGAGACTTCCAAAACGAAAGTTGTTGTTGATCATACCCTCTTCGCCTACGAGTTCGTTTCACCAGCAACGGAGTTTTGTGCGCGACGAACGGAGCATCGAAAGTCAGCCCCACGTCACCCACGGAGCCGTTTTCCCACTCAAGGTACCCTACTTCCCTACGACGTAACTTTTTACTCGTAACTCCCGATTCCCGATCCGTAAAATTCTGGAAAGTAGACTTAACCCTCTTCGATATCCTTTAGATGGATTTTTACAAGTACATCTAATTTGTTTGAAAAATCGAACCGAAGTTAGCAAAAATTTAGATTTTTTGGACTGTTAAAAACCAATTCTAAACGACAACTTGTCGGCCAATTTTCTTGCTGTGTATTAAAAATTTTTAAAAACTAATTAAGATAGTCAAAGACAATATAACCGAGATTATAACGCACCTTTTGGATTCACTTTTCATCTAGTATGTAGAAAGTTACACGTTGTTAAAGTTTTACGAAAAATTATAAATTCTGTTTTCAAAAGTGGGAAAACACCCGATGCGGCGTGCGCCCGACAAACCGGGCAACATGGTCGCGCACTATATACATCGAAAGGCGCGTATGGATGTTGTCGACGTGTGGGAACTGACGGAACCCATTTCGTTGCATGTGCGCGACGAAATCAGTGCGTATCCGTCGAGATATCCCCGTATCGACCTTTGCAAATTAAATCACAACTTTGTGCACACTCGTCATATCGCGATGAAACTTGCGTCATTGGACTCGAAATATTTTTTTGGTCCTGTGAGCCAAGTTTGGTCTGATTCTGAGGCCGTTGATCGGGACGCTATTTTGGCGGGCCCACAATCCCACTCAACTGGCGATTTTGTGCACGACCCACCAGAATCCAAAATTGGACATACCGTTGGGTTCATCTCATCAAAACAAATTCGTAGACATGTAGTTTGATGACTTTAGAGACGTAGGTTCTGGCGCACATTTTGGTGCAAAGCGGGTCCAACGGCGGACATCGTTTTGACCGAAATTACGATTTTGCCCCTATTCCAGAATTTAACTTTTGGACAGGCGTTTCCTAGGTATATCTTTTATTCCAAACTCGTTCGTGATGTTTGTTGCAGCATCCGGACATCTGCGGATTTGGCTTTCTTGCTTTGTTTATTTTGCTGGTTCGAGCTACTGGATTATTCTCTTTTGCACATAACCTCAGACAAGACACCTTGCCTTTACTGTTTAAATTCTTGCTCAATATTATGCATGCTTTTTCTTTATGTTATTCTTTCAAAATTATATATATATGCAAGTTATTATATTTTATACAAATAGCTTAGAGTTAAGGGACCACCGTATATTTAGTGCATCTCATAAACTGTCACGATGTGCCACAGATTGTGTGTGAGTTGTGAGTCGCATATAGATGCGGACTTGCGTGCTGACTGATCATTGGTGCGTACAGGCCGTGCGTTAGGATATAACTGCTAATATATTGTGTAGAAGACTTGGCAGTTATTAAAGATTAAACAGTGTCGTGGAGACGACGCATGTATAGTATCATTGGGGGAGGGGACAGTTATTAGCGTAGGGGCTATATTTTATTTTTACACACATTTTGGGCTGAGGGTGACTCTTCTAAGCACTACCTTCTGTCCAGGCCGATAGTGTCTCGGATGAGCGCTACTTGACGGCCACTCTCTATTACTTGCTTGCGTGAATCCGTTACAGCCCCTGCGTAGAACGTTGTCCTCACAGTGCATATCACATAGAATGGTTAGGAACCTTTACTCATGCATACTTTTCTATTGAGCTTTATTATTCAGTTTATTGGCATGATATTATGTCTTGTTACGTCCCTCTGAGGACCTGGTGATCTCTCCAGGTGTGTGTTTCGTGATTTCTTGCAGGTGCTCTAGCTAAGGCCATTCCTTCCTTCGTAATGATTGCTCTTGGACTCGCCATTGCTCTCGCTTGCTAAATTATTTCCTTGTATATTTTTCCATATTTAATTTGGTTGGTAGACTTTGTCTCCGTCCAACTATTGTGTACTTGACAAACTCAAAGTTGCTTTATATCATTATTTAACTTTGTGGATGAGATGTAGTTGTCTTGTATTACTACATTTACAGCTTATGTATACATACGAGGTCCATGTATTTCGTATGTATATAGCTGGCATGTCTACGTACTTGGTCCTACGTATTTTGGGACTGGGGCGTTACACTTTTGGCGTCCCTTACCGTGACTTGGATATTTGGAGCACAACACTAGACTTTTCCTTCCAACAAATTTCATATGTAAGACCTAAACAAGTCTACCTTCATGTAGATATATCATGTCCCATCAAAACCCATCTCCTTGTACTGTATTTCTTGATATGACCTTAGGGTCAAAATGGCCAAACTATAATCTTTACCATGATACCGATATTTTTGACCACGGATAGGGATTCCATCTCGACTCAATTCTTTCGACCGATATGTGATTGTGTTCTACTAAATTCCTTAAATGCTTGAATTGTACTTTATCTCGATTGCTTGACCCATTGTCCCATGATACTATTAGTTTAACTCTTGTAAGTTGGGTATAATACCTCACCACCTAACAAACATTTTTCCTTGTGAACCACATTGGTAAGTTCACTTAGACTATAAATTTAGAGGACCCTACCTTATCTAGTCTACCAAGCCATAAATGAAGAAACACTAGGACAACTGTATAGGCCCAAACTTCGGGCGCGCCTTGATTTTAAAAGATCCTGGACTATTTAATTTCCTTCATCAGTACCTCCCTTGCACATATTTTGACTATCCCATGCTGCTAATGTAGCTTCAGTTTTGCAAGCTTATTTCGTTATCAAGCTTGATCATGACATATTTTATTGGGTGCACCCACTAACATATTGTCCAATCAGAACCGGTGCATGATGGTCTGATCAACCTATTGCACTTTGGTTCGCTTATCACATATTATTCTATGTGGATGAAGACATAGTAAACTTGCCTTAGAGTCTCATCCGCGACAGCCTTGGCAGTCCTCTTTTGAATTATTTTCGCCGCCTATGAACCCGCAATTTGTACTCAATATATAACACCATCCTTGAAACCTTTGTTGTTCTTGTCTTTTACTTATTTTGGAAAGACAAGGCACTGTACTTGCTAAGATAGACTCAAGGTATCATCTTTGGTTGCCCAATCGGTTAATTATACACAAATGTAGATAGACACCGACCAACTCATGTGGCTGTATCCTCGCCTTTAACTACTCCTCGTTCCTTAGCCCTAGAATTGTTATCGTGTCCTCCCAATTATTCTTGAGCACTCGAGAGTGATTCTAATCATCCACTTAAATCAAACTCTCAAACGAGGCGATTAGTCTCCAGTTCTCTCTAGGAACCACATCTCATAAATGTCTAAATTATTCTCTTTGATCTTCTCAATTCCTTATTACTCTCCAAATTAGATTATCGAAATTTTTCTACCTTCACTAACAACCCTTATTCAATTCCATAACCATGATATATTTTGTATATATCGACTCCATTGTTTTCTATTGCATGGTGTTGTTGAACGCCGTTCTATCGCCACCCAAATTTAATTATATTTTGGTATTGACGAACTCTTCCTATCCCCCAACCCTATCTATCCTATTATTCCTAAATTTCGAGGACGAAATTCTTGTAAGTTGGGTAGGATGTAAAAACCCTTTTTTTTACTATTTTTATTATTTTATTAGACTTAAAAAATAAATTTATACAATTTATGGTTTTATTTATTTTTTTGATGACCCGGTTTGGCCAATTCAGCCCGAACAGGGCCCGAACCAAAATAGAGCCAATGTGAGCATGTGGGGTGACTAAGGTGGCCATATAGAATATTTTGTGTATGTACAAATATTTTTAAATTATTTTTAGAACTTGTTGAATATTATTGACTTTGGGTACAAAAATTTATGTTTTATTAATAAAAATATTTTACAAGATGGTACAATTTTCTGGACCCATACATGGGTGAGCGATAAAGTTCACCCATTGGACGATTATTATTATTTTATTAATTTAAGTTATTTTGTGGAGATTTAATAAACATTTTCCTATTTAAATATTATTACTATGTTGAGTTGATTTATTAAGGATTGAATTTATATATATGTAGATATGCTCAAATATATTAAATAATTGGATAAGTTGACTTTTAAATGGTATTTGATTTTAAATAGATTTTTGGTGTATATATATATAATTATATATATAATATTATATATATATTATATATAATATATATATTATATATATCTTAAAGTTATAAGATAAGATTTAAAAAGATTTAGAAAAAAATATAAAATACATTGCATGGAGTGGTCGGCCCCACCACCTGGCCGACCACCCACACAAAGCAATAAGCAACAAAGTGCGCCCCACAAAGAACAAAGAGCAGCACTTCGCCCATAAAGAACCCAACAGCAGCAGTAATGTATTCAATGGCCGACCCCCCCATCCCCTTATATATATATATATTATATATAATATATATATATATATATATATATGTATTTAACTCTAATGAAAAAAAACTAATCTCCTTCCACCTTCTTCCTCCTCTCTCCATCCTCCTCCCTTTTCTCGGCGTGCGTGCCAGTCTCGCCGGAGCGACTGAATCCCCGCCTCCCGGTCGTCACAACACAACAACAACAACAAATTCCTACTTTAAGGTACCCAACTTCCCGTTTGATTTCTCTCTCGATTCTAGTCCGTTTTTAGATCCTTAAATTCGTGTAGAAAGTCCACATGACCCTCTTCGAGATCCCCAGGTGGATTTCGACACGGCCATCCAACTTGCTCGAAAAATCGAGACGAAGTTGGAGAAAACCACTTTTCTGAATATTAAAAAATGTTGTAAAACACCAACTTGTCGGCCATTTTTTTTCTGTACAATAGGATTTTGTAGAAACTAATTAAAGACAATCAAAGACAACATAACCAAGCTTGTAACGCACCTTCTGGATTCACTTTTCATCTAGTGTGTAAAAAGTTACACGTTAAAGTTTCACGAAAAATTGTAAATTCTATTTTCAAAAAGTGGGAAAACACCCGATACGGCGTGCGCCCCGACAAACCGGGCGACGTGGTCGTGCACTATACGCATCAAAAGGCGCGTATGGATGTTGTCGATGTGTGGGAACTGACGGAACCCAATTGTGTTGCATGTGCGCGGCAAATCAGTGCATATCCGTCGAGATACCCTGTATCGACCCTTTGCAAATTAAGTCACATCATCAAATCGCGAAACTTGCGCCATTGGACTCAAAATATTTTTCTGGTCCTGTATGCCAAGTTTGGTCCGATTCTGAGACCGTTGACTGGGATGCCATTTTGGCGGGCCCACAATCTCACTCAATGGCAATTTTGTGTACACTCCTCGGAATCCAAAATTGGACATACCGTTGAGTTCTATCGGAAAAACAAATTCATAGACATGTAGTTTGATGACGTTAGAGACCGTAGGTTCTGGCACATATTTCGGTGCAAGGCGGGTCCAACGACGGACATCGTTTTGACCGAAATTACGATTTTGCCCCTGTTCCAGAATTTGACTTTTGGACAGGCGTTTCCATGGCATATCTTTTATTCCAAACTCGTTCGTGATCTTTATTTTAGCATCCGGAGCTCCTTGTGATTTTGACTTTCGTGTTGACGATTCTGACTGGTGGATTTTGCTACATCTCGTACTACCCTCAGGCAAGACATCTTGCCATTTGTTGTTTAATTATTTTAGCTCATATTTCATGCATTATTCGTTATTTTCTTTATGCAAAATAAACTGTGATACATGGCATAACCTGTTAGAACTTACTGTTCATTTATATCCTCCTGCTATGTATTATTTTTCTTACACATTAAACCTAGATTTAAGGGTCCACCTTGTGTTTGCATACATAGGCCTTGACACATTTATACCACGTTGTTGTGAGTCACATATAGGACTCAGACATGCGTGATTGGCTGGCCACCAGTACGTATAAGCCGTGCATTAGGAAATAACTGCTATTAGAATTACATGCTAGAAGACTTAGCAGTTATGAGTTGGCATTGGACGGGGAGAACACGATTGGAAGTTGACTACCACCCTACCTATCGTAGACTCGCTCGCTACTGAGGAACGATAGGTAGACTATATGCTATAGACTCGCTCATACTGAGGAATAGTATATGGTGTTGTGACTCGCTACTGAGGTATGCATTGGTATTTTCTTGACTTGACCCGGTAGTCATGCACCATAACTATTCTTATAACTGCATTCACTTAGAACGGTTAGGCTACCTTATCCATTAGGTATGAGTACTCTTGGTTTGGGTACTTGTATCTGACCGTGGCTTGGAACAATAACTTGTCGCGGATTAGTTCGTCACATCTTGTCCTTATTTGGTTGTAGGTGTGACTTACTACTTCGATGAGAAGGTATTGAACCTTGTTGGGGTCCGATACCATATTGGATTCATAGCATGGAAAGATACGTCACCGTGAATTAGTTTACCATCTCCTGTCCTTGTTTGGTTGGGAGATGGTACGCTCGTTCAATATTGTGTATTGGACCATGTTATAATTCAATTGACTTATTTATTTGAGCAATATTTATTCAGTTTATATGGCATGATATTATGTGTCTTGTTACATCCCTCTGAGGACCTGGTTATCTCTCCAGGTGTGTGCTCTTGTCTTTCGCAGGTATTCTAGCTCTAGCCGTGATCCTCTCTATTTCTTCGAGGATGATGCACTTGGATTGTCTTCGCTTTGCTCGCCAAACTCATTTCATTTTCCATGTGTTTTTTCTTATTTTGTTGGTAGTGGATTTGTCTCCGTCCAACATATTATATCAAGACAATTCATCATTATATATATCTTTTATTCATTTATTTTGTGTGGATGAGATTAGCTATGGTTCTACTGCATTTTACAGCTTACATATATTTTATTATATGGCTGGCATGTCTACGTTCCTAGTCCTAAGTATTTTGGGACTGGGGCGTTACACCCTTACTTTTGATCCTTTTCGATAGTTGCTAATGACAGCAAACTGATGGGGTTTATTTGATTTCGCAGAGGAACATCTGGGAGGAGCAACCAGCTCTACCATGGCTCCCTTATCCAAAGAGACCTCAACTCACGTTCAAGAAGCTGAACGTCCACCTGTTCAGGCACCTGCTGCTTCAACTTCCATAGGAGTAGCTGCTACACCCGTGCAATAGCTACTAACAGATTTATAATTGATTCTTTCACCAACCTTTTCTTCAATTCATTGGGACCCTTAGTAGAAAGGGTAATGGAAAAAGAAGATGTTGGTTTCATCATTGTTAGAGGTCCAACCTCTTATCTGATCAGTGCCATCCAAATCAAGGTGATGAAGCTCAAGCTGTTTATCTTGAACACATCCTGGATGAGATGGAGGAATCAGTTAAGATCTACAAAGATCTTAATCGGGGGAAGTAGATCCCTTGGTACATGTTGAGTTTGAGAGGATATCTCAAGAGGCTGCAGTTACGAAAGCTGATTTCTAGGTTTTTTGGACACTTTCGCTGCCAAGTCTTCAGAGTATAACTCCCAGATGGAAATAATAGAATCTGCTGCTGGGGAGAAGGAAAAGAAAGTTGCTGAGCTGAAAGCAGAGTTCGATCGACTTCAAGAAGAGTTGAAAATTATTCAACTTGCTCTGGAAGAAGAGACCACTCAACATCAAGCTGCAGTCCAGCAACTGGACATTCTGACCCACGAAAGAAATAGTATGTCAGGACTCATCAAGCTGAAATCTCCCGCCGACTAGTAACCTTGCCGACTTTTGATGATAAATCTGAAATGAGGAAGCTAGAAGGCGGGTGATGGATTCTCGTGAGGAGAGACTTCAAACATTAAAGCAGCAGATGGCTAGTTTGATGACCCCACCAGCTGAATAGGAAGACTTTTGTATCTTCTATTTTGTAAAATGTCTTTTTGTAATGCCTTTTAATTTTGATCAATAAAAAGGCATTTTCTTTGTGGCTCTATTATTTATTGTATCTCATTCGGATATAAATAATAGCGATAGAAAATATATTCAGAGGTCCGGGACATGATATATTTTTTATGTAGAAAATAAGTATATTCATTATATCTGCTCAGAGGTAATGTGGACATGGCATAATATAATTTGTTGAATATCATTATTTCAGTAGACAACGTAATCAAAGGTAACAAATACAAGACAAGTTGCTGATGTTAATAAATGGGTGGAATGAACGGTGAACCATATCGAATAGATGGAATGAACGGATAAACCGTCGAATAGATGGAATGAACGATAAACCGTCGAATAGATGGAATGAACGGGCGAACCGTCGGATAGATATAATGAACAGGCGAACCGTCGGATGGATGTAATGAACGGGAACCGTCGGATGAATGTAGTGAACGGGCGAACCGTCGGATGAATGTAGTGAACGGGCGAACCATCAGATGAATGTAGTGAACAGGCGAACCGTCGAATGAATGTAATGAACGGGCAAACCGTCAGATGAATGTGTCGTTCGTTGTTTCACAAATTTCTGTATATAAATAGAATAGAAGATTAGATAAATGATCACTTTTACTTTTCAACACAAAGATGTCGTCTGGAGATGCATCCATGAAGGCTGAGATCGCCCCGAAGGTTGAAGCTGGCACTGAGGAACATCCAATCGAGCCGGCCCAGCCAAAACAGACAGAGGCGGGCAATGGTTCGTATGTACCCAAGCCGCCAAGGGACATCTTGGACTTCTTACTTGAACCAGGGACGATGGAGGAAGAAGAGGCCATGAGGATGGCTGCTTGCAAGTTCCTGGTGGGTTCGAACAAGGATGTTTTCGGCTCTTTTGCCGATTATGTTTTTGAAAAGGACGGTAGTGGTCCTCGTCCTGTCTATAAAAAGGACGATAGTGATTCTCGTCCTTGATATTATGTAACGTCATTCATGATGAAAAAAATCAAACTTTATTTATGAACTGTCTTGTTGTATTTACATGAAATCCTTGTTACATTCATACATAGTATTTCTTAAGGAATTTGCCATTGATAGGCATTATAGCAACTCGATCGTCCAACTCTGAGAGTTGATAGGCTCCATTTGAAAAGACTTTGCTCACAATGTAAGGCCTTCCCATTTTGCATCGAACTTGTCTTTGCTCATATGAGTCATAGTCATGGGACGTCTGATGTTAGAACGAGCTTTCCTTTCTGAAAGGCTCTGAATTTAACTTTGCGATTGAAAGTCTTCGAGATTCGGGCTTGATATAACTCAATATACTGTTGAGCCAATAACCTTTTCTCGTCGAGCGCTTCCAATTCTTGAAGTCGAAGAAGGTTGTTGTTCTCTGTAGTGAGCTCGTTGGCGATGGCAATCCGCAGGGATAGGATCTGAAGTTCTAGGGGTAGAACTGCTTCACAACGTACACAAGAGAGAAGGGTGTACAGCCTGTGGGGTTGCGGACCGTAGTACGGTAGGCCCATAGACATTCTCCAAGCTTTTCACTCCATTTCCGTTTGTTAGTAGACACAAACTTCTTAAGGAGTTTGATAATAGTCTTGTTGAATGCTTCAGCTAAACCATTAGCAGCAGGATTGTAAGCTGTCGAAGCGACATTGTCAATCCGATGATCGTCACAAAACCTGGTAAATTTTGACTGATGAACTGATGTCCGTTGTCATAATGATTCGTCGAGGTACACCAAATCTATAGATGACATGGTGTTTGACGAAGTTGATGACGCTACTGGTCTGTCTTAACTTCAGCCAGAGGTATAGCTTCAGCCCATTTGGAAAGTAATCGGTTATTGCTAGTATGAACCGATATCCTCTAGAAGAATGAGGGTTGATGGGACCTATAATATCCGTGCCCCAAGCTTCAAAAGGCCAAGAAGCAGCAGTCGGATGAAAAATTCCGACGGTTGATGGATGAAATCTGCATGGATTTGACAAGCTCGGCATTTCTTGCATATCCAATGGCATCAGATACCATAGAGGGCCAGTAGTAACCCATGCGTCGAATACGATCCTATAGTTTAGGACCGGGTTGATGTGCTCCGCAAACACCATCGTGAGCTTCACACAATACTTGCTTTGCTTCACACCAGACAGCAAGAGTAAGAAGAACGTCATAAGTCCGTCGATAGAGAGTCTTGGTGGTCTGATTTTAGTAGAATCGAAGAGACCGTCGACGAATACTCGTAGCCTCCTTGGATCTTCAAGAAGTATATCATGGACCATGAAATCGATGAAGGGAGCTCTCCAATCTTCATTGATAACATTGGCTTCAGTAAGATTACTGAATTCATATTACGATTGTTTTCGATGTAGAACAATTTCTGATTAGAGACAACCACCACTTGCTGTCTTTTGATAGGGATGGCTAAGACTGCTGCAAGATTGGCCAAAGCATCCTTCAGTATTGCAAGCTCGACAGACATATTCGATGAAGAAGGCTTTGAATGATGTAGCCATGCTGATTGCGCTTCATGATAAGGCACTAGATCTTGATGACGAACTTCATAGGTTCCTCTAACCTGGTTAACAACCAGCTTGGAGTCACCATAGACTTCAAGATATTCGACGTCCAGTTGCTTAGCTAACTGAAGTCCAATGAGTAGAGCATTATTCTGCTACGTTGTTGGAGCAAGGTTCATCTAGGGAGTATGCTCTTTGAATAGTTGACCCGTCTGGAGAAACAAGAACAACCCCAACTCCTGCGACAATGGCACCATTTGGTCCGATCCTGGTGCACCGTCGAAGAACAGACGCCAAGTAGGAAATTCTTCGGAGATCATATTTGATTCCAATGTCTCGTCTGGAATTTCATCATAAAGCTTAGATGTCTCCGGTATAGGATGAGTGCTAAGAAATCTGCCAGCGCTTGACCCTTAACAGATTTTTGGAACATATACCATGTCATATTGGGCAGCAGAATGGCCCATGTAGCTAACCGAGAATTGAGTGTGCTAGGTTTCTTCATTAATACCCGAAGAGGATTAACTCGGGATATGACATGAATAGTTTGTCCAATAATGTAATGCCTTATTTTGAACAGCAAACATAAGAGCTAAGCATTCTTTTTCGACCGGACTATAACAGTGTTCGACACCAATCATAGTACGACTAAGATAGTAGATGGCTTGTTCATGGCCTTCCTTGTTCTTTTGGGCAAGTAAAGCACCCAATGAATGGTCCATAGCACGGACATACATTAAGAATGGTATGCCTGAGATTGGTGGCACCAAGACTGGTGGGTTCATGAGATATCGCTTTATGTCATCGAATGCTTGTTGACATTTTCGGTCCAAATGAAGATACACCCTTCTTCATTAGCTGAGTAAATGGTCTGCAACGTCCAGACAGATTCGAAATGAACCTCCTGATGTACGCAAGTCGACCTTGGAATCCTCGTAGCTCTTTTAGGTTGCGTGGAGGACGCATCTCTTGAATGGCTTTGATCTTTCGAGATCCATGTATACTTTAGAGGTAATGACGAAGCTGAGAAATTTGCCACTAGAGACACCCAAGAATGACTTGGTGGATTCATTTTGAGTTGATGTTGGCGCATCAGATTGAAGATTGTTCTTAAGTCTTGGATGTGATTCCTTTAGACGACTCTTGACGGCAATATCGTCGACATAACATTCAACAGTCTTACGAAGATAATCTCAAAAATGGTACTCATAGCTCGTTGGTAAGTTGCACCAGTGTTCTTAAGACCAAATGGCATCACGGTATAGTAGTAGACTCCGCGAGAGTACGGAAAGAAGTATGTTTTTCATCTTCAGGATTCATCCGAATCTGATTGTATCCGGAGAATCCATCCATGAAGGATATTCGCTCGAACCCACAAGTATTATCGATCATGACGTCTGTGATAGGGAGAGGAAACTCATCTTTTGGACAGGCTTCATTAAGATCTCGAAGTCGATGCAGACTCGAACTTTGCCAGTTTTTTCAAGACTACAACGTTGGCTACCCAATCAGGATTTATTCTTCTCGGATAAAGCCACAAGCCATAAGCTTTTTAACTTCATCATCAATAGCGTCCATCATTTCTGGCTTAATCGCCTTTGATGTTGTTTGACTGGCTTTGCATTAGGCAAGATATTCAATTTGTGAGTAGTAACTTTGGGATCTAGACCTGGCATGTCTTCATAACTCCAAGCAAAGATCAATATATTCTCGAATAAGAAGAATTAATTCTTGTTTATCTGCCTCTGGAAGGTTCTTACTAATAATATTGGACGAGGTGACCCACTCTCCTACGTCAATTTGAACTAATTGATCTTCGGTAGGAGGTTCTCGTTGTTCGAATCGGAGTTCCCATTGGGTATCCATTCGTTGAGCCCAAGGATCTGTTTCAGGACTTTCTTCGATGTCTTCATCATAACCTTCCGAAAGTTCAGCGGAGAACCATGTTAGAAGATACAATCAGCCGATGAACCTGACCAATGCTGGTGTCAGAGTCCCATGATCTGGAATTAGAAGAGTTAGAGCGCTCCTCACTATCGGATTCGGAGACTGCTGGAGATAAGACTAGAGGTGAAGCATATCTGAGACCTCTTTTTGTCCTGCTATAGTACATCTCTAATTTTCCTTTCGGAACAACCGTACGGATAGGAGTTCTTCTACCCTTACCGTAGTTAAGGCCATTCTTGAAGTCATAACCCATTTTTCGGATGATGTCTTTTGATTGTTGACTATAACGACGAAGTTGGAGACGTCCCATATCGTTACTTTTGCTATCATCCGTATAGCTGAATTTTTGTTCTGGTCCTTTACTAAAAAGTATTGGACTTTCGCCTCTTTTTCAAGAAGGGACAACAAAGTATGAATCATCTGGGTGTTCGAGTAAGACTTCTGTTTGAAGAGACTATACAACTCCCATTGTAAATGACTGAAAGCTATCTAACATATCCAAATAGCACTTAGCATGATAAATGACATCAGTATACTGGAAAGGGGATGCTTTTTCATTGATTTGTACATCTGTATTTACAACAGGACCTTTAGCCTTAGCAGGCTTGGTCAGATTGATTACAAAAGGGGGAGAAGAAGAACATGGAGGAGGCTTGCTACGACGAAGGTCAATAACAAGTGGCTCAGAGGAGGTGAGCTCCCTTTTATCCTTGTTATGAGATAAATCAATAACAAGTGGCTCAGAAGAGGTGAGCTGCCGTTTATTCTTGTTACGACGTAGGTCGATAACAAGTGGCTCAGAAGAGGTGAGCTCCCTTTGATCTTGACCACCATCGGTTGGTTGCTTCTGGATTGGCAAGTGAATAGCCAGTAGTTTGGAGGACTGAGGATAAGAAGCACGTCCTTTAACAGGTATAATGAGGGTATCATTTGGCACTGCTTCTTGTTCTTCTTCAGTGTCCAGAGCCAGTACTACCTTCATGAACTCATATTTATACATGCGAGCATCGTTACAATATGCTTCGACACCTTTGAAGGGATAAAGATCTACAACCTCTTTTTGAACCTCTCCATTGTCATCAACATATTTGAAATATTGATGGAGAGTCGAAGGAACAATATTGTGTTCATGCAGGAATGGTCTTCCCAAAAGAGCATTGTAAGAGCAACCATGGTTGTCTATGATGTAGAAGGTCACCTTTGTACGGAGATTGCCTATTTGGAGTTTTAGGCGAATCTTGCCCAAAGGCTCACTTCTTCCTTGATTGAACCCCAGGATGGTGGTGATTGTACCAGAAAGACTATGTACTGGGATCTTCAGTGCATCTAGCATTGTCTTTGGCATGATGCTGAGTGCTGACCCTGGATCTATCAAAATACGATCGACTTTCATCGAGTCGACATATCCTGTATAGTATAGAGGATGGTCATGCCTATTGTCTTCCATTAGCATATCATCCTGTGTGAAGGTAATATTTGGAATTAACTCCAACACACTGTGACAATGGAGGCAAGAGACAGGCTCTGCTTTCGACTTCTTTAGAAGGGTTAGACAGGTTTCTGCCTGCATTAGAGCTTCACTCAGATTTTCTCGAGTCTCTTTGAAGAGGCGCAAGAGCTCGAAGATTGACAGCCTGGCTGGTGTATTGGCTAGTTGAGCCAAGATATCAAAGTTATATGGCTTCTCAAGTCCAGAAGGAGATGACTTCTTCAAAGGTTTGTCGAAGCGGACTTGTTGTTTGCCTTTGTCGGCTACCGTCGGCTTGGGAGGAGTAGGTTCTACAACCGGTGAGGATGCAGAAGGGATGTCCTCAGTGGAAATAGGTTGCACTGGAGCGGACTCAGAAGAAGAGGCAGGGTTTTCTAGATTTTTAGGAACTTCCCGTAGGTAGGCTTTCCCTGACCTGGTGTCCAGCAAGATTTCCTCTTCAACTATGGGGTCAAAAGACACCATATTGTAGATCTTTGTTCTGCCCTTGGAGCGGTCTTTTTGCTTAGACGAAGAAGGAGTTTTGAAGTCTGCCATAAGATCGGGATGGATCCACATAATCTCACCATTATCAAGAGATAAGGGGATGAGACCTTCACTTCATGGAGGAGGGAGATTCTCGATCTCTAGAGTGGCCTTGGAGATAGGGATGACACCATGTTGTATCATCTTTGGAGGGAAGTTACCGAACTGTACTGAGACCATGTTCGCGGTAACAGTCTTCTCATCTTATTGAAGAGTGACAACACTAGCGTTGACTAGCTCTTGAATCTTGCCTTTGAGCACGGAACATGCTCGAGTGGGATGCCCAATGAACCTGTGATAAACACAATATTTGGGATGATTAGTCTTACCGACCTCATCAGGCTTCTTCGGGTCTGGGAGTTGGAGCTTATTGCTTTTGATCAAGCAATCAAAGATGCTCACAGTGTCATTCTCGTCAAAGGAGTACTCTACTTTTGGACGAGGTTCCCTTGGTGGAGGGGCAGAAGGAGTGGAAGTAGACGTGGGTGGAGCTACGTTGACCGCCAGAGATTCTTTGTTCTTCAAGTTGATGTTCAAAGTTTCTTTACCCTTGCGGTTGTTCTGGCGATTACCGCTACCAGATGTAGGGTGTTCATCCCGATCGGGGTTAGACATGTGCACCCCCAACTGCTTGAACTTGTCAGCGCTAACTTTAGCTGCTTTAGCGTTGACAATGAATGACGGCCAGTCTTGAAATTGAGTTGACCCCGTCCACATGCTGATAATAGGCAAAAGATTTGCCTTGCAAGTATCTATAGTGACAACGGTCGGAGTTCCAGGAGGCATCTTTAATGCTTCTCGGCGGAATCTTTCAATGAAACTCTCACCGGTTTTATTATTTCTTTGTTTGATCTTATTGAGGGCCGACATGGTCATGTCGTTGATTCCCTCATAGAATCGCTCCAAGAAGATTTGTTTAAGACCCAAGAAAGAAGTGATACAGCCATCAGGCAAGCTTCTGTACCAATCGTATGCCACACCGGCTAAACAGCCGACGAATACCCTGGTAAGAAGAGCGTTATTTGGCTGAAGTTGAACAGACATTACCTTAAAGTGGTTAATGAACTGACTCGGAGAAGTGCTGCCGTCAAACAGTAAAATTATAGGAATCTTGTACTTTGGAGGGAATGGAACTTCCTTCCATTCAACCGGATAGGGTTGTTTGATCACCAATCTCTGTAAATTGTCCTTCTCTTTAAAGGCCTCGAATTGAGTGCACAAGAGTTTGACAGCTTCATTAGCATCCTCCGATAATGAAGAAGGAGTAGGCTGAATTATAGTGTTAGGAGGAGGAACAGCGTGATAAGTACTACCCCCCAGCTCCTGACTGACTGGGTGTGGGTTGAACTTGTACAGGGGGTATTTGAGGAGATACTACCCCCAGTCCTGTATTGACAGGCATCGACGATGCTATAATCTCAGGATTTACAGCAGGTACGGACGGTGGTACTGTATGTTGGGCCACGATGATAGAATGTATACTTGCGACCATTTCAGCCATGGTCTTCAGCTTGTCCTCTAGTGCAGCTATTCGTTGTTCTTGATTTGCTGAACTAGAAGCATCTGGGTCTTCGGTGACAACAAAAGCTGTCACTTCTCTAGGTACAATAGAAGACACTGTCTGTTCAGAACTTTTGCTGTATACATCATAATCAGAGAAGGAATCATCTCCTGAATGATAAGTAGGAAGATGACCAGAAGGATCTTGGAGAAGATTCCTTTGACCGATTGTGTCTCGACTTCGGGATCTGGTGTGTTGAAATACTCCTTCAGAAGATTCTTGGAGTAAATCTAAGTACCGCTGGCTGGGCCTGCGAGGCTTGCCGTGTTTAGAGCTTTTTCTACCCCCAGTGTCTCGAGAAGCCATGTTGACGGAAGCATACAACACTTCGTCTTCATCTTCTGACATTGGTTCAGAAGTTGCAAAATTCAGACGATCGAAGACAGATCATTTTGTTGTCTGGCAACAGCACTTGATGACAACCTTGTGATTACAATGGTGTCCAAGTGGCTGAACTGGAGGTGTTGAGATATTGTCCCGTTTTTGCCTGAGTTGCTCTCGGAGATCAGGAACAATGACGGGACGAGAAGAAGTTTGAGGGATATGTTCTTTGACAACACTCGGAACATGGTTCCAGTTCTTCAGATGTTTTGTCCCGTGAGTATACAGAGAAGTACTCACTTCATTAGCATAGGTATCAGGATTTTTCATCTTGGAAGTTCGCCTCTGATGCAGGTTCATCTTCGGCATTGGCTGCTTGCGTTTTGCTGAAGTTAATGTAGACTGAGGTCTATTGAGATAATCCCATAGATCAGCAAACTCACCCCCAGGGGTTTCTGTCTGAGATACCAGTAATTTTCCTTGCTGTGAGCAGAATATCTGGAGAGTTGGGAGATCTTGGAATTTCGCTGCCGGAGTAGGCAGAATACCTTTTTGATCAGTACATTTCCCTTTGGCAGGGAGAGAAGAACTCTTGTTTGAGAGAGTTCTTGTACTGATTGGTGCCGAGGCACGTTCAGATTGATCTTCCGAAGTAAAAATCAAGGAAGACTGAAAAAAGACCAAAGGACCTTTTCCCTTGTTTTGTGAGGAAGGGTTGGCTAAAAAGTGTTTCCCTCTGTTGTCTTCCAAGTCATGGAACGAGGAAGTTTGAGAAAAGACCAACGGACCTTTTCCTTTGTTCTGAGGAGGAGGAGGCATAGCCAACAGACTACCTCCAGTGGATTGCGCTGGAGCAACAGGGTACTTGGGAAGAGGAGCAGAGTTTTTCCCCTTGCTGTGAGAAGAAGGGAGATTAGCCAAAGGGCTACCCATATTAGACTGCGCTGGAACAGCTTGCATAGAGGTTGAAGTGGCAATAGGCGCATTGGCTGATTGCGCATGGGAAGCTTTGGCAGATGGCCTTTTGGCCACAGAAACTGTAGTTTGCGCAACAAGAGTTCTGGCTTCAGTAGATTGCACAGGAGGGAAGGAGGTCACCAACTGCGCCAGGGGGAGAGGAGTCTTGGACTTTGCCAAAGCAGCATAGGAAGTGGCTTACGCGGCAGCAAGAGGAGCAGTACACTGCAGAGAAGCTCTGGCTTGCGCTTTGGTAGCGCAGGTGGTGTTTTACGCAGGAGCAGAAGTGGCCAGTGGCTCCTTAGCAGCAGAGACAGCAAGTTGCGCAGATGATTGCGTAGAGGATTGCGCAGAGGACTGCACAGAGGACTTTGGAGGCCACACTGAACGAACCTTGCTCTTGGCAAAGGTTGCAGTGCGACGAGTAGCCCCGGAGTTGATCATCGCCTCGTAGGCAGTCTGGTTGACCTTTATAACCAGTGTCTTCTGCGTCTTTCTGAGAGACGCAACGTCACATTGAGTTGTCACTTTCTCGTCGGAGGAGAAAGTCGTCCCCAGCAGAGTCGCCATTTTATTTACAAAAATAAAAGTTCTTTTTATTTCACAAACTTTGTAAGAAGATTATAATTGAATTCTGGGAAAGTACAACTATAGGAATCCTATCTGAAGACGATCGCTTTATCCCTTGGATGATGTGAACTTTGAAGACGGTAGCCTCTGAAGAAAGCAGCAGCACTTGGGCAAGAACTCCTGATCTCTCTGATGATCGTGAATGATCTGATAATGAAGGACTTGAAACTCTATTTATAGAGTTCTGGAAAATAACTAATTAGTAGTTATTTCTGGATTGCGCGGGCTGGATTGCGCAGACATTGGACTGCGCAGACAGCGAACTGTGCTGGCAGTTACTCGATCGTGGCTCAACTGTATTAGATGCGGTTTGATTGAAATGCGCATGGTCATGTACATACGGTTGCCACATGGTGAGCAATTGATGGCATGTAGGCCACGTATAAAATGTCAATTATCTTGATGGATTGTGCCACTTGAACTTCGCTAGCTTCAGACTGCGCTGGGATCAAACCGCGCTGACGAGAATCTGGCAGACTGTGCTGGAAGTTGACAGCTGGACCGCGCTAACAGCTGTCCTATCATACGGCACGGCTCGAGAAACGAACAGACTCCTCGCTTTTCGGGATGTCAGCTGTCAGAAAATTTAATTTTGTGTCAGGTAATGATGACGTTGCCACGTCAGCTAGCGCGCTTGGATGTTAGCGCGGTTCGGCCTCGCGCAGTTGATTTGTTGCGCAGTCTGTTTCCTGCACAATTTATTTGAAGGGTGCGCAATTTGATTTTTATTACTTTTTTGATGGGTGCAACTTGATTTTTAGGACCTACAGCAGCTTCTTTTTACCTCTTTTCTGCTGCTTCTAATTCATTCTGTGATTTGACATGTTATAAGAAAAATATGAGTTTAAGGAGGCTAAAAAGATTTGAAAAGCTGATATAAAAAACTGATATTTAAAACTAATATGTAGAGACTAAACACTTTACTATCATAAGAAAAAAATTGATGAACTGATATGTAAAAATAGAGGACGAATCTGCAGGAAGCACTATACAGTCTCAAGGTCTTCTAGCTAGTTTCATTCCTTTCATTTCCATGGGTGTATACATCAGCATAGTCTGTACCAGTTCAAACCATTTGCAGGAAGCACTATACAGAACTCAGGATGAGGCAGAATCTGCAGAAAGATTCACTACAGAGTGAACTTACAAAAATTTGTGGAAGTTGTGCTTTGATGCAAAACCATCCAGTTTTCACTTACAGAAATTTGATATTTGTTTACCTATAGCTGCAGATAGACTAATATCCGTCAGTATTACACTTACGAAGAATAAATATCGTTAGTTGCCTCATTTTTTAGCATTATCAATTACTATACTGGAAGCCTGGAACCTATGCAAATGTGAGTGCCCATTAACCTGTTAACATCAGCCCTGATTTGGAGCAAGAGGTTATCCTGGTTGACAAGTCATTCTGTAATACTCTTCCATACTCATTACAGATCCTCTAGATTTATGGTTGTAAAGGGAAGGTTCACATCAAACTTTTAGGAATGAATACTTAATTCAAACTATCATTAAAAAATTCTGGTCTCAAAGACTTGACATATAAATTTATTACATGATAAAATCCCAGAAGACAACTCCAGGCTATCTAACCAAGCAAAATTCTGACAATAGTATGGACATAAAATAAGAACTGTAATAAACGTGTCCACTGAACAACTTGTAAATTTTATGAGAACATTTTAAGCAAACAGATCATTTTCAAGGTATTAGCAATTGTACAACTTACTCTTCAGTTGTAATATTTTCCGTTTATACGTTTTGTTAATATGCAACAAATACCTTCCAATCGAGTACTATCTCAGTAAAAACTGATCAAAAGATTCAAAACATCAAATTTCAGACTAAAAAACCAATGTTTTAGCTAGCCAATAGTCTCAAAACACTTATTGACGAACTGTGACACTACCTAAGCAGTCGTGTACCATAATATCTATCACAAAAAGAAGCAAATAAAGTAACATGCTGTTCCTGATCAATATATCCTTCTAAACACAAACATTAAAATCCTTCCAAGTCTAAACTATAAAAAGCAACACAAACAAATAAAGTAACATGCTGTTGCTGAATTATCTGTCAATCCCGAGACAAGATTCAAACCCAGGGCCTCAAGCTTATGAGCTTTGCGAGTTTCCATAAGAAAAGAAATGTGAACAGAAGGCTTTTGCTTATCAGTTTTTTTGTTAGTCGTACATTCATATATGAACGATAACATATATGGCTGCAAAACTTTGTCAATTCTCTTTATCATCCATAAAGGAGCATGAATAGAACGATAACATATATGAAAGCCTTATTTTATACAAATAGAACCTCATTTTGTACTTACATATTTTTCCAATGCATATGGAAGCACATTTCCAGTAGCCTTACTTTTGTGGGCTCTCTTCCACGCTTCTGATCGTGTAACACCCTCAGCAGGATGTTCTTCCTCCTACAAGTACAAGTAGGAATTAAAAACAGTACTTCCAAGAGCATGGGAAATAACAATATTAATCTTTTTTGGAGTAAAATTATGGTATAATACACACCAATTCTTCGTATACTCTTTTATAACTTTTCCTTCCAAGAGCATAGGAGATTTTACATTGGGCCTTGTTTTCAGCATTCTTCTTGCGTTGCTCAATCTTCTTTGGAGTGTACTCATTCCCGACTTGGTGCTTTGGGCCCAGGAATTAATAAGCACATCATCTGGAACTGTGATTTCATGCATAATGAAGACAGCAAATTGTAGGGAATAACATAAACAGGCCAACAACTGTAATTAACAGATAGAACACCATGTGGATTGAATCCATCGGTCGCTATACCAAGCCAAACGTTCCGTCCCTCAACAGCAAACTCCGGCCACCTGCATTTAAGTATTCTCCATTCTGTTGAATCACAAGGATGTCGCATTAAGTCCCACGAAGGCTCTACTTCCTTGTGCCATTGCATTTTTTTAGCAATCCATGGTATTGTGTACAATCTCTTCAATCTTGGAATCAGAGGAAAGTGCCTCAAAACTTTTCTCGGTTCTTTTGATTCCTTCTTAACCTTTCTGGGCTTCGTTTTTTCTTTAACTTTAAATCGAGGCGTTTGGCATTGAGGGCACGAAGTTGCATCTGTATACTCCTTCCAATACAACATGCAATTATTTTTGCATGCATGGATGCACTTTGCCTTCATTCCTAAATCTCTCATCATTTGCTTCA
The DNA here is from genome assembly GCA_029216955.1 of Iris pallida. Lineage (NCBI taxonomy): Eukaryota > Viridiplantae > Streptophyta > Magnoliopsida > Asparagales > Iridaceae > Iris > Iris pallida. The sequence goes on along the minus strand of JANAVB010042727.1, from coordinate 113,835 downwards.
TTATGGGATACTTGTGAGGGAGTGTGTTCCCCTTAGAAAGCCATTCAGTCAAACACTTCAACAATTATGTCACACTATTTTTTGACCAATTGTACTTCTTCTTTAAGTTATGCAGCTTTACAATTACAGATAGAGTTGTGTGTCCATCTTCACAACCAGGATATAATTTCTCGCTTACAATTCTCTTATATTCATAATACTTGTCGACATGGTCAAGACCATAAGCAAAAGAAGTTTTAGGCACTGTATCTGCTTGAGAATTATTCACACCACCACCTTCACAAACAGGAGCCTCATTGTGTACACCATAAGCATCATCAACTAGGATCTCCAACGCATCCCCGTCATATCGATGCCCTGTATCTTCAATTAGAACTTGATTATGGGTATGATCCTCTTCAACAAATTGTTGCTTAGGTCCTACTATCATATCCATGACCGGCTTTTCCCCATGAAGAAACCAAACATCATATGTCGGAAGCATACCATTAATGATCAAATGCCTTCTAACTTCTTCAAAAGAAGCTCTTTTTGCATTTTTGCATATTTTACAGGGGCAACTACATGTTGTAAGTCCGGGGAGTGAGTGCTTCATTGCAAATTCCATAAAAAATTGAACCCCCTCTTTGTACTCAGACTTATTTCTATGTGGAATCTTTATCCACCCTTTTGGAATCGTTCTTGACATGATAGCAAAAAGTTATATCCTCTCTCAAACAATCAACCTAACAAACGAAAAAGATGAATATTAGTAAGATTTTATATCATTTTGAAAACTGTTTAATCGTACAATTGAAAATCTAAAATAGAATGGCTTGATATATAAAAATATATACACACCATTGTTAGTATTATATAATAAAAATTTCTAATGAGTAGTTTGCAATCAGAACATTGAACTTTTATAAAGCTATAAACTAGACAAGTCTTTAAAAATCTATAAACTAGACTTGCTTTTATGATACGTATAGACTTGTATAAACTGGGCTTCCTTTTATAGGATACCTACATACTTCCTATAAACTAGACAAGAAGAGGTGATTACACAAACTCGAACCCAAGCTTCGTTGGTCTTGCTTTAGTTACATGGATGCATTCGAGTACTGTGGATCTTGAAGTAACTCAAATTAAAGTCATTTCACACCCAACATAACCAATATTGATACACATTTGTGTATAACCAAATGAAGATCTAATAGTTATCTCTACTAGAGAGACTACATATACAGTAATACACGAAAACTTTATTCAAATGACAGTCCAGTAGTAATAGCAATACACAATGTATATCAATATACATAATAAAAATCTAAAGTAGCTAACATGAACCAAGTGGAGAACAATGTTCTATAGCAAGTTATGATGTCCAATTAAATAGTTAATTGTTTCACTCAGATTTAGCCATATGCTGCTATATACACATTCAGCAAAGCAAATCCCTTTACTCCGAGATAGTGAAGTTGCTCCTAGGTTGAATGATCAATAACTACATGATGTATAAATAAGCCCCCATCTGGAATGTAGTTTACCTAAGCAATAATTTGACACAGACTCAAAGCTGTAGTGCGATTTTCAAAGCCAATCATGAAATTTTGGTTAATCCAAAGACGAAGTCTTTGCAAGTTCTTGACTCAAAGTCTTGCTCCAGCTCCATATTCGTTTTAACAGTAAAATGTTTTGATCCAGATCCAGCATCAAACTAAAACCTTAAATGGCTTAGAATAAAAAAAATATATGGCTTAAAATCAAAGAGCATATCCATAATCCTTTCGTTTCAACTTATGGTAGATTTAATGGCAGCCTTTAAAGAACATAAATCTATAAGTAAATTATGAACACACTTCAATTGCAAACCAAGAGATTCCATATAGTCGAATGGAATAAGATAAAGGTCAGAAATCTTGGTAGTTTTAAAGCCAATTAACATAAGAAACAGGTAAGAAATTTTGGATTTCAGTAGTATTCCTATTGCTGAGATGAGACGTATAAGACTAATAGTTTTCCAAACAAAATATCAATCTATCAGGTAAAGAAACACACTTCAATTGCATTTGACTACATGGAATCACTTTATTCAAATGAAAAAAAAATTGATAGGCAATTAAACATACACATACAGACGATCAAAGCATAGGATCAGAGGATGTAGTCACGTAAGAAACGGAAAAAATGATAGGCAATTAAACATACTCAACAAAAAATTCTTCCAAACCTACACATAAAAATCTGCACATTCAAAGCATAGGATCCAAAAAAAAAAAGAACAAAATAGAGAGAGAAGGATATCTAGGTAGGTCGCTCATGGCAGGTGGTCTGCTCGAAATCAGAGAGAGGACAAAACCCTAAAATCAAACTAAAATCAGAGAAGACCAAAATTAGAGAAGACTCGAAACCCTAACCAAATAGGCGCTGATTGTAGGGAAGTACTTGATTCTCCTGACCAAACCCCTAAAATTAGAGGGAAGTCCTGATTCTCCTGACCAAACCAAAATCAAACAATAATTATAAAAAAACCTTTGTCGAGAGAGAGGGGAAGAAGAAGCGGCGAGAGAGGGAAGTACCTCTTTGGGGGTTGAGAGAGGGAGTCCTCTTCGGGGGTTGAGGGAGGAAGAACCGGATTAGGTTTTATCACAGTAAAAATTTCCTGAAAAAAGTGGGAGGGAAAGTGAAAATAGTAAAAATTTCAGAGGGAAATGAAAGGGGATTAGGTTTTATCATACTTTCTCCATGTCACATGCTTTGCATGTGATGCAGATTTCGTGAAAAAAATAATTGTCCTCACGGTTATTAGTGTGACTATAATAAAAAGAATAATAAAATATAAATTTTGATTTTTAGTAACAGTTTTTTAGCTATTGTCATGGTTATAACTATTACTATTTTGTCACGGTAATAACCGTTACAAATTATTAAAAAAACTGTTATAAATTGTATGTTTTGGTATAGTGTGATCTCCGGTCCTGTCCTTCTGACACTGAATGGTGCCATGCCTGGGGGACTGAATAGAATACTACCCTCATGGCAGTCTATAGCTGCGTGAGCATAGCTAAGCCATTCCATCCCCAATATGATATCATACCCGGGGAGTGGCATAACGAAGAATCGTCCCCCAAACTATCTTCCAGCTATAGTAATAGAGCATCTATAGATAGCCCTAATGGGTACTGGTCTGCCTCTCGTCATTACTCTACTCATCTCCTCGGTAGATGTAGCTACTAAATGGTGTTTATGCAAAAACTCTAATGACAGGAAGCCATACGATGTACCAGAATCAAACAAGCATAGAGCTAGAAAAGTATGCAAATAAATATGACCTGTGATGACGTCAGCCAAATAATCTAGCTTCGAAACCTGCTCCGGCTCCGCCTCAAAAGCCAGATTATAAGCCTTCCCCTGGGGTCCCTCCTGCTGCTGCAGATGTTGTCTAAACCTCTGATGCTGAGTCGGAAGCGGCGGTCCTCTATATGGTGGTCCGGCACCTGGTACCCTCGCTATTAGGCAGTCTCGGATCTGGTGGGTGGTAGACCCACAAACTAGACACTGCCCCAACCTCTTCCTACAGATGGAGTAATCATGTCCTAGCCTCCTACAGTATGAACACAGCTCCCTTCTGCTGCCGTGGTCCCGGGGCTCTAACTGGTGTGGTTGGGTAATGTGGTGTGGGAGGACGATATGTCTGCTGGTGCAGCATCGGTGCTCTTGCTTGGAAAGCCTGACGCTTGGAAGGTCCCTCGTGGTGTATAGAAGCCGGCCTCTTGCAAGACAGAAGATGCTCCTCTATACTCTGGGCCAACTCTAGGCTCTGATAGTAGTCAGTCGTCCCGTTTGCCACTAGGAGAATGCCAATGTCTGGGACTAGACCATGGCAAAACCTACGAGTCATCTCCTCTGGGTCTGCAACCAGACTAGGAGCGAAATGACTCAATCGACTAAACTTTGTGGCATACTCGTCAACAGAACGGTTTCCCTGCTGGATGTTCTGGAATTGTAGCCCCATGGCTACTCTAGCGGCGGTCGAGAAGAATTTCTTCTTGAACTGGATCTTAAACTGATCCCAAGTGGCCCTCCCTCTCGTGAATAGTGGCTCATTCCTGAACCAAACTCCTGCCAAGTCTGTCAGTAGAAATCCCGCTGCTTCGACCTGGAGGTCACCCGGAAACCTAGCTCCAAGGAGCTTCCTCTCTATCGAGTCTAGCCAGTCATCTGCTACCATGATGCCCTCAGTCCCTATAAACTTCCTGGGGTTCAAACCCATGAAGTCCTTGATGTTCCCCGCTCTCTGTCGTGGCTCTACTGGTGGTGGGACCATGGTACGCTCCTTAGAATGCTCTATGCTCTGGTGGAGTAGGGTGGTCTGCTCCTGATGGGTCGTTAGGAACCCCTGGATCAGAGTGAGCAGCTGGTTCCCGTCGAGAGTGACGGAAGCCTGGGTAGGTATACTAATAGGTGGTGGTGGGAGTATCAGGTCCTGCTGGGACTGGGATGTGGAAGATGGTGGAGGCATCTGGGTTGGTGGATTTATGGAGTGGGGGAGTATGGTAGGTGGAGGTGGATCGGTCAACTGGTCAACCGACTGGATAGGAAGTGTGCCATTTTTAGGTGTGGCATACTGGGATGAGCGGGTGAGCACTATCTAATAAATAAAAGAACTTATAAGGACTTCTTTAAGTAAACAATCATAAATAATAAGAAAGTCTAATTTGTAACAACGAGCATATGATGTGATGAGTTCCTATGTTACAATCCTAGTAATCCTCTAGGTGTTCTAAATGTTATTCCTAGTGTTATCTAGTTACCTTAAGTTTCTAATTGCAGGCATGCCTGGTACAATGACGTAACCAAACAATTTAAGCAGGACCTGCATGGGCCACCACTAAAAATATGTCACGATCTGCTACCTAAATTGTTGGGCCGAGCCGAGTCATGTCCAGCCTACGCTTGTGATAATGCGTAGTAAGCTGTTCTAAAGACAAATAAGATAAGACCAAAGTGTGCTAACAGTTATATATGTCAAATTGAGTCAGAATATCTCCAAACACAAAATCATCTCGTTATAAATATGTTCCAAGTACATGTCCAAAATGTAAAACTGGATACAAGTCCAGTCACAAAATACATAGTCTAAAATATGACTACTCTCAAAAGTCCCGAACAACTAAGCAAACTAGACGAGTTTCCCCGCAGGTACATTCTCGTAAGGTAAAGCCTGATCCTCGACGGTAACTCCATAATAGGAGTCACATAGCAACTCCTCCTCGGTAAGTATACCTACAACGTTATTCTGTCAGGACGGGAGCAAGTACTAATTCTAACAAACTAAATATACGAAGCATGAAATGAACTGAAGTATAATAAACAGAAATCATGGCATATCACAATCTATCATGGCAGGGATACATATGTCATAGAGACAGATGTATATGTAATATTTAAAACTGTAGCAGGTACGTGATCGTCAATAGGTGTACAATATGCTGGGGCACATAATGAAATGTACTTCCGTACAAGTGATACGGCGATAGATGTACATACGCACAAATCCGCTTTGAGATAAAGGCCTACGGCGTAGTAACATATAAAATAAAACTTTGCTCGCTACGGTAGAGGGGGCATGATCACGTACTCAACTATTAGTTTCCCCATAACCCAGATTCTAAACATGTGAGATACGAGAATAGCATAAGACATGGTGGATACCGAGAGTGGTATAAAGCATGTGAAAATGTAGAGAGATATGACTTGCAGTTTTAGATATCAGTATGTTAACATGGTTTATACACAATTCATTATATGCTGTAAATAAAGTTTGTAGAGGTACTTGCCTCTAGCAAAGCAAGGTAGTGTAGGAAATGCTATAGATGTCTGGTGTCTCGTTACTGTAAAAATAATACATAAACTTAGTTTTCATACTAAGTTAAACACTAGAACACTAGCTGTATGACACGACTTTCTGACTAGACACCTAGCCAAATGGTGAACTTTAGCATAGGAGACCAATATGGGGTGACACAACACCTAAACTAACTTTCTAGGGCCTTTTCACTATGGTAGGGTGAGGTCCAATACTACAATATCCCAAAATCACACAATACATCGTAAGTCGTAATTATTCAATAAATAAATCAGACTGTACACTGTGTTCCAACAATTTTTAAGATAGACAAAAGGCTCAAATATATATAAAATAAAGTACCAAAATGATCCTTATTAATTATAGAAATTTATACTAATTGTTCTGGAATTTATAAACCCTCATAGATATTTATTAAAAATCAATAAACATAAGTACTCTGAAAATAAGTTCTGTTTTCCTATTTTTATAAAATAAAAAAATTAATTATTAAATACTATTAAAATTATATTAAATTAGATAAATTAACATAGTATTTAAATACAATTTTTTCCTTATTTTTATAGCAATTAAATATATATAAAAATTCAAAAACAGCAAGTTATGATTTCTGAAAAATAAATAATTAAATATTTAGTATTTTATCCACGTATACGAAATTGAACCGAAGTCCAGATACGGGAACCAAAATCATGAATCAATCCAATATGACTTGTACAGACTTTGAATGTATTTAGACACATTTGAGTCCATAGAACCCATGCTAGGTCTGGACTCAAATGGCCGTAATTAATCGAAGTACGAAATACATATATTAAAATATATACATAAAATGAATACTAAAGTACTTTAATAATATATATATATATTAAAGTAGTGAAATATACAAGTCATAAAATTATATAATAAAATAACTTGTAAATTTATACATAATAATATTTTGCACAAAATTATATTTGAAACATATACATATATAACAAATACATTTATATATATATATATATATATATATATATATATATATATATATATATATATATATATATATATATATATATATATATATATATTTAAAATATATATATATAAAATATATATATATATATATATATATATATATATATATATATATATATATATATATATATATATATATATATATATATATATATATATATATATATTTAAATATATATATATATATATATATATATATATATATATATATATATATATATTTATATATATATAATAAACATATATATATAATAAATATATATATATAGAAAAATACTTAATATAAAAAAATATAAATACAGTATATATTTTTTTATATAACAGTATATACATTTTTTTTTATATAACAGTATATACATATATATAATATACATATATACATACATATATACATTTATACATATATTTTTTTATACATACATATATACATTTATACATATATACATATATAAATACATATATATATATATATATATATATAATAAAAACCGGCCCAAACCCATTGGGCCCAAACCCATACCCGTTTTAAACAATAAACCCGATTTATTAAAACCCATTACTGTGCGGGTTTAAACCCAATAGCACAAACCCAACCCGTTAACCCAATTATTTTAAACCCGTGTCCTGACAGTTAGGGACACGAGTAGAACCCGGCACCGAGTCCTGTGTCTGCGGCTAGCACGATACGAATGTCACGTATCCACTTTCTTCACTAGACTCCCCAACACTGGGCGAGTCCACACACATGTACACGAGACACGACTCGACACGTAGGAGAGATGACACGTACGTGTCCGTCGTAGGGTTGCTGTCGGGGACGTTACACGGCGGAGGAGAAGTCGGGGTCGTCGGAAAAAAAGTGCACTGGGTTCGTCTCTTCGAGGTGAACCATTTTGTGGTGGTTGGAGGAGGTGGTGTGGCCTGTAGGGGTGGCGCTCCTAGATCTAAGGTTCCGGTGAGTTCGTCGGGGAAGAAATAGGGTAGTGCGGTGGCTAGGGTGGTCGGAGTGATGTCTAGGGTCAGGGTTCAGGTCTGGAGGCTTTTATAGGCTGGAAAGGCGGTGGAAATTAAGGTTTAATTAGGGTTTAGGGTTAGGGTTACGGCAGATTAGTCGGAGATGATGATGGAGAAAGGCGGTGATCGGGTGACATTTTTACAGAAACCCCCCCCAAAAAAAATGAGCTATTACATAATAACCCACCGCCATAGAAATATGCAAAATCTAATTTGCACATATACCACTCCGCTATGCTCTGTACAAATATAATTTGCACAGACAAATCAAATATTGCATAATGGCTTTAAAACAATTGAAACAATTGCAAAAAGTATTTAAAATATTTTAATAAATTGTAAATTGATATTTTTGGCTTTAAAAATTATTTAAAAATCCTAGAAAATTTTTGATAATTATAATAATTCATTTTAAGGATATAAATGCTATTTTAAAATTATAAATCCTTATTTAAAATAGTAAAAATATTTAGGGGCTTACACCCCTAACCGATGGACTGGTTAGGTTTGATGGCGATGAACTGGCTCTATTCGGACATGACCCTATCTTGTGATCTGGTGCCCCATAAGTCAAGCACAATCCTTGTGCTCTGCGACACTCTGATACTACATGTTCTGGCTTCTCACAATGAGTGCAGCCCATTACGGAAGACTGTTTCTGCTTCTGTTGCTGAGGATATGCCGGTGTTGAGTGCTGAACCGACGAAACTGTGGTCGCCCGCCTAGGAGCTCCAATAGTCAAATCCCTAGCTGCCGGGGCTGGTGCTGAAGACTGGGACATCTGCCCATCAGACCTCTTCCGTCCTCCGCTTCTATCTACAATCCTCTGTGAAGTATACCCATGCCTCTTTGCTGCTCGCAAGACGGCATCAAACGTCTGGTGCTCAAACTGCTCCACGGCTATAATGATCTCTAGGTGGAACCCCTGCTGGAATCGCTGGGCTCGATCCAATTCGGTTGCTACCAAGGTAGGAGCAAACCGACTGAGTCTAGAAAACTCGGCCATATATCCATCGACCGTCCTTCCCATCTGCTTAAGATTGGTGAATCTCGTCTGCAGATCATATCGAGCTACTACGTCGAAGTACTTGGTCTAAAACTTGTTGCTGAATACCGCCCACAAGACAGGCGTCGGTAATCTAACTGCTAGCATCGCCTACCAGCTGCGGACTAAGTCCAATAACTGTAGGCACACAACGGCCACCTTCTCTTCCTTAGGAATCCTAGCTGCTTCCAAGATAACCTCTTTATCCTGAAGCCATGCATCAGCAGCAATAGCATCTTCAGTACCGTCAAAGAAAGGAGGGTTCAGACGCTTGAAGCTGTTGGCCACGTTGTTCGCTAGATAACCAACTCTGCCCATGGCATCTTGTACTGTCTGGTGTAGGGCATCGCCCCGACGATCTTGAGACGCAAGCAATTCCCTGATGAGACCCACCAGGGTTCCGTTGTCAGGCTCTGCAGGCTGGACTGGCTGAACTGGGGGCTCTGGATCCACATAATGCATGACTAGGAAGGTCGCTCCTAAGGGTATATCGTCTCCGGGGCGATGTACCCAACTATACTATCAACCCGCGGAAGGATAACTAGATAGTCTGCAGGGCTTGGGACTGGGAAATTCTCACTTGCATCTTGTTAGTAATTAGGCTTGTGATAACCCTAGTTAGTTAAGTAGTAAGCCGTAGTACTTCCTTGGCCGTGATTGATTGGATGGAGTCTAGTCCCGCTTGTCCTGTCCTGATCCTGTACAAGGTTATGACATGACATGACTACTCGTGCTTTACCTTAATCATGATTAATTATAGGTCCTGATTTCTTGTAGTTTATCTTGCCGATAAATGGTGGGAGAAACCAAGTTCCATTCAGACGAAGGGTTACAACCCCGGTCCTTGTTTGGTTTACGGGTTGTAACCTGGTTATCTGAAGAGTCCCATGGTTATCTCATCGTATATCACCTGCCAGGTTTCTCCTTAATAATTGTCTTTATTATGTATTTATTTTCTTATGTTCTGATATGCTGGATTTTGTTCTTATTTCGTGGCCTCCCTTGTGGCACTTGCTCTTTCTGGGGTTTGACCCAGCTAGTTTTGTGTGGCCAGATTTCGGAGCAGCACCCGAGGATCTACCGAACCTCCAGCCCAATGGTGGCGACTAGAAGGAACCCGGGCTACGAGTGGGTTTTCTATTTTGTTTCGCTCACTCTATTGTAAATTTATTCTTTTGAGGCGTTTAGCCGACGAGCACCTGTTAGCTCGATGCATTTTACTTACTGTCTGCCTACGGGCTGTAAACATGATTAACAAATCCTAGGGTTGATCATGTATAACTGAACTCTTGCTAGTTCCATCATTTTGAACGACTAGCTTCATGATCATCCAATATGTAATATTTGGGACGTCTTATATATATATATATATATTTGATGCTCTAATATCTTGTAACTCTGTTAATTGCTTGAGATTGAGACAATAGGCTTGACCTTAAGAGACTGTTGGCTTGTAGTAAACCCTCATATCTAGACAGCCGTGACCGTATAGCGAGGTGGATGCCATTTCGATATACGTAGCTGGCTATGTGCACCCCCGCTCTTCAGTATTCTGGTTCTGGGGCGTGACAGGATAGTAGACACGTCTTAAGAGATTAGTGGCATGCGCGCCACGTCATCCTGCTTTAGAATGTAAGTTGCCTCAACTTTGTCAGGTTGTGCGAGCTTCAGTCAACAAGTCAAACTGCGCTTAATTTGAGCTGCGCCTACACACGTGGCAGCTTCCGAACAAAAGTTGTTCAGGTTGCGCCCAGGCGCAACTAAGGATTTTATTTAGATTGCGCCTGGGCGCAACTCACGAAGTGTACAGGACAGCTGTCCACCAACTTCTCTTGAGCGGCACAATTCACGGGATTCGAAGAGATTTTCTTCGTTCACTGTTGTGTAAGTCGTCAGTATTGTCAGGTAATGATGACCATTAAGTGTCAGATGCCAAAACAAAAAGATTGGACGTAGTTTAATATCGGACACAATCTGATCGGTGGTGCAGTCTGTTCTCTGAGCTTCATGTCAGTGGCGCAACTTGATTTTTGGGACACAACTTGATCACTGATCAGTATATTCAAGGCACAACTTGATTTTTAGGCTCTACAAGACCCCCTTCAAAGTTTTCAAAACTTAAAAACTTTGCAAAGTTTTGGAATACTTTGAATTTAGAAAAGGGTTACGCCGGTCAATGCTCGGTCATCATAATTAAATACCTTTCTCGAAAATACTCAATCTTCTCTTCGTCTTCCGAAGTTTCGTTGATTACTTTTAGTTTCCCATGAAGAAGAAGAATATGAAGAGTCAATTTGTTGATATATATATATATGTAGTTGATCTCTGTACTTTGGTCTTCACTTCTGTTCTTCAATGGCCCCCAAGAAGAAAGAGATGGAGACCAATGCTGATACTACAACCAAGTCTCCTGAAGCGAGACATGATGTTGCGCCTACAACTTTTTTGTTGGAGGCTGACCTAGCTTTGAGGGCAGTGAACTTTTTGAACTATTTTGGTTTAACCCCGTCAGTCTTCAATTGCTCGAGTGGCGGATCATCCTCTGAGGAGCACGTCAATTCGAAGGGATTTCTTAACCTGATGCGTCGCTCGGGGATCTGCACCATGCAAGAATTGGACGCCGCCCTTCGTCAGACTGATGAAGGCAAGGACAAGAAATAATGTTCTAGGCAGAACAACTTTTTATTTTTATGTCCTTGACTGTAGGGGTCTATCTGTATTTATGCAATAAAACCTAGAATCTCTGATTTTGTGTGGCTGTGATTTCGAATGGTGCTCATGGAAATATTCTTTTTGCTAATTCTTCGTTTTACTGTTTCTTCTGAAGGACACGTGGCAGTCGTTACACGATTTTGGATGCTCATTTTTAGTTCTTTCCCAAAATAGGATCCTAGAACGACGCACCCACCTCATATTTAACCTTTTTAAAAAGGACATCCATTTATACTCTCTCAAAACAAATGTCTTTCCACAAGGTTTCACTTGCGCCACTTTATTCTGATATTATTTGCTTGTATGTTGTGTCTTCAAAAATTGGTAAGTCTCGACGAAGAATCAATAGTATGAATATTTTTCTTTCGTACCACTTCTGGAGACAAGTATTGATCTGCATGTTGTAGACACTATTGATATGCGCTAACTATTTCTGAGAATAGGCTCACACTGTGGTCCAGTGTTTAGCTCTGATCAGAGGCGCGTATTGTTGTCATACGCTTGTTTGATCAGTGTTCAGTGCCGATATACGTCTGTTTGTAGGCGCAATGCTGATGTGCGCCTGTTTGTAGACGCATTGCTGATGTGCGCCTGTTTGTAGGCGCATTGCTGATGTGCGTCTGTTTGTAGGTGCATTGCTGATGTGCGCCTGTTTGTTGGCGCATAGCTGATGTGTGCCTATTTGTAGGCGCATTGTTGATGTGTGCCTGTTTGTAGGCGCATACTGCTGATAGATTTCTGCTAACTTCTTCTGTTTTATTGATATTTGCAGGGACTTGCTTAGCGAGCTTCTTTAGAACTGGTATTAGTGATTTGGATGTTGCAAAGAACATTCTTCTGACACCCACATCAGACAGCTCATGTGGTTCTGACACTCAAATCAGACAGCTCAGGACTCTTCATGTTAAGAAGGATCTTCCTCAGATGGTAGGAAGAGCCTTTATACATGAGAGTTGGATGGTGAAGACGCAAAACTAGGAATTGTATCACAAGGGTGATCTCGTTCCTAGTTCCCCTGGCGGGCTGTCTTCTCTCCACCAGTTGTATTGACAACTGCTCATCTTTGGGCTGCTGCACTCTGTGGTTCTTCTCGTCTTTCTCAGAGAGAAGACCAGGATTAATTCCATTGTCGGACTCGTTGCTTCAGGTCGAGACGACAAAGAATTGCCACCAACAAATAAGAAGATCCAAAGATGTAATAGACCTTCATTATCGATGAGAAGATCCAAAGATGTAATAGACCTTCATTTAGAATGAAAATTCGAGATGTAATAGATTTTCATTAAGATGTATTTATGCTTTTAAAGAAGGAATAAAGAAATAATTTTCTCATTATTCTCTTTCTTTCTTTTTTTACAATTTGATTTGCTATGCTGTCATAGATAACAGAATCCAGAGAGGATCACGAATGTGGCAAGTTATTTTGATGTGAATATTTGGAATTCAAGTTCGTAAAAAGGCATGACCTCTCACTATGATAAATGAATGGGTGATCATTCACTTCGATTTTCGAGGAAGAAATATTGAATGAATGAATGGCCGTTTAGACTTTCAAAGGAGACAGCGAATGGATCAAACATGCCAGTTTCGAAGAAGGGAAGATAAAGAGTCGGTTATGAATGAACCGTTAGAAACAAACAGTTGTGCCTCTTTCCAAAAGTTGCATCAATTCTTAAGGCTGATTTCTTAATTGTTCTGCCTATAAATTGTCAATCCTCTTTTCTTCCTGTGCAAGAAAAAAATATGTCTTCCAAAGATTTGATTGCTCCGAAGACTAAAGAAGAAACCAAGACTTTCCTTGCTAAGCCTCCAGTGCCTTCTCAAAAAGAAAGGGGCGAAGGTTCAATTGTTCCTCCTGCACCAGGACAGAATTTGATCTCCAAGTTAGTGGAGCCCAGAAAAACTGCCGAAGAAGAGGCATTGAGGATGGTTGTTTGTGAGTTCCTGGTGTGTTCAGACAATGAGATGTTTGAACGGTTGGCGAACTTTATTTTTAATCAGGAAGGGTCAGGGCCTTCTCCCTGTCCATAATATTATGTAATTTCATTCTGTTTTTTTGAATAAAAATAAACTTTTATTTACATCATGTCTCTGAAAATAAAGTACATTTTGTCTGTATACATAATATTTCTTGAGAAATTTGCCATTGATGGGCATCATAGCAACTCTGCCATCTATATCCGTTAATTGATAGGCTCCATTAGAGAAGACTTTATTTATCACATATGGTCCTTCCCATTTTGCCTCGAACTTACCTTTGCTCAAATGTGACATAGTCGTAGGACATCTGATTGTAAGAAACAACTCGCCTTCTTGAAATGTTCGCACTCTGACTTTGCGATTGAAAGCTTTTGAAATCTGAGCCTGATAAAGTTCGATATGTTGTTGAGCTAATAACCTTTTCTCGTCGAGCGCCTCCAATTCCTGAAGCCGAAGACGATCATTATTATCTATCGTAAGCTCATTAGTAATGGCGATTCTCAATGATGGAATTTGAATTTCTAAAGGTAGAACAGCTTCACATCCATATACCAGAGAAAAAGGTGTGCAACAGTAGTACGATATGCCCATAGACATTCTCCAAGTTTATCACTCCAACTGCGTTTGTTAATAGAGACAAACTTTTTAAGGAGTTTGATAATGGTCTTGTTGAATATTTCAGCCAACCCGTTAGCCGCAGGATTATAGGCTGTAGAAGCAACATTATTGATTCTGTTGTCATCACAGAACCTATTAAATTTATGGCTGACGAATTGCGGCCCATTATCATAAATGATTCGGCGAGGGACACCAAATCTATATATCACATGTTGTTTGATAAAATTGATAACGCTACTAGTCTTTACTTCAGCCAAAGGTATAGCTTCTGCCCACTTGGAAAAATAATCGGTTATGGCTAAGATGAACCGATGTCCTTTAGATGAAGGAGGATTGATAGGCCAATTATATCCATGTCCCAAGCTTCAAAAGGCCATGAGGCAGCAGTTGGATGAAGAAACTCCGATGGTTGGTGAATGAAATCCGCATGAATTTGACATGCACGGTATTTCCTTGCATAATCAATAGCATCTGATACCATAGAGGGCCAGTAGCAGTCCATACGTCGAATACGATCCTGTAGTTTAGGACCAGGTTAATGTGCTCCACAAATACCATCATGAGCCTCACGTAATATCTGCTTTGCTTCATCACCAGCGAGACACCTCAAGAGTAATCCGTCAAAAGTTCTTCGATATAGTGTCTTAGTAGTATGATTATAATAAAATCGAAGTGATCGACGACGGATACTTGTAGCTTCTTTAGGATCTTCTGGTAAAATGTCATATACTGCAAAATCAATGAAAGGTACTCTCCAATCCTCGCTAAGGACATTGACTTCAGTTAGGTTGCTGAATTCAATGTTGTGGTTGTTTTCAACATAAAATAATTCTCTATTAGAGATAACAACCATCTGTTGTCTTTTGACTGGAACTGTCAATACCACAGCTAGGTTAGCTAAGGCATCAGCTTCTGTATTGCATGCCCAACGTACATGTTCGATAAAGAATCCTTTAAATGAAGAAGCTATCCTAGTTGCCGCTTCATGGTATGGTACTAGATCCTGATGTCGGACTTCATATATGCCTCTAACCTGATTAACAATCAGCTTAGAGTCACCATATACTTCGAGATATTCAATACTCAATTGTTTGTCTAATTGAAGTCCAATAAGCAAAGCTTTGTATTCTGTCACATTGTTGGAACATGATTCGTCTAAAAAATAAGCCCTTTGAATAGTTAATCCATCGGGTGAAACAAGAACAATTTCTACTCCAGCCACAAGGGTACCTCCAGGTCCAATTCTAGAAGCTCCATCAAAGAACAACCTCCAGGTAGAAAATTCTTCTGAGATCATATTTGATTCCAATGTTTCGTCCGGAATCTCATCATAGAGTTTAAATGTCTCAGGGACAGGATGAGCTGCTAAGAAGTCTGCAAGTGCTTGACCTTTCACAGACTTTTGAGGAACATAAACCATATCATATTGTGCTAATAATATGGCCCATGTAGCAAGCCTAGAATTGAGTGTACTTGGCTTCTTCATTAAGACTCGAAGAGGATTGACCCGGGATATGACATGAATAGTTTGTCCTATGATGTAATGCCTTGTCTTCTGAACAGCAAACATTAAGGCTAAACATTCCTTTTCTACCGGACTATAACGATGTTCAACTCCAATCATCGTTCGACTAAGATAGTAGATGGCTTGCTCACGGCCTTCCTTGTTCTTCTGAGCCAGCAAAGCTCCCAATGAATGATCCATTGCCCGGACATATATTAAAAAGGGTATTCCTGAGATCGGTGGTACAAGAACCTGTTGGCTCATTAAATACCGCTTTATGTCATCAAATGCTCGTTGACATTCTTTCGTCCAAACGAAATATACACCTTTCTTCATTAATTGAGTAAATGGTCTGCAACGTCCAGATAAATTCGAAATGAACCGCGTGATGTACGTAAGTCGACCTTGGAATCCTCGTATCTCTTTTAGGTTGCGTGGAGGACGCATCTCTTGAATGGCTTTGATCTTCTCGGGATCAACGTATATACCCTTAGAGGTAATGACGAAGCCGAGAAACTTACCACTAGAGACACCCAAGAAAGACTTGGTGGGGTTCATTTTGAGTTGATGCTGGCGCATTAGATTGAAGATAGTTCTTAAATCTTGAATGTGATCTTCTTTGAGACGACTTTTGACAGCAATATCGTCAACATAGCATTCGACAGTCTTTCACAAATGATCTCGAAAGATAGTACTTATAGCCCGCTGGTAAGTTGCACCTGCGTTCTTAAGACCAAACGGCATGACCGTATAACAGTACACACCCCGAGGAGTACGAAACAAAGTATGTTTTTCATCTTCAGAATCCATCCATATTTGATTATATCCAGAAAACCCATCCATGAAAGACATTCATTCGAATCCACATGTATTGTCGATCATAACATCAGTAATTAGGAGAGGGAATTCATCTTTAGGGCAGGCATCATTGAGATCTCGAAAGTCTATGCAAACTCGAACCTTTCCGGTCTTCTTCAGGACAGGGACGACATTGGCCACCCAGTCAGGATGTTGTTCTTCTCTGATAAAAACCACAAGCTATAAGATTTTTGACTTCATCATCAATTACATCCATTATTTCAGGCTTGAATCGCCGTTGCTGTTGTTTGACCGGTTTGGCATTCGGCAAAATGTTAAGCTTGTGAGTTGCAATTTGAGGATCTAATCCCGACATATCTTCGTAACTCCAGGCAAAGACGTCAATGTATTCACGAATAAGGTGAATTAATTCTTGTTTATCATCTTCTGGGAGATTCTTGCTAATGAAGATTGGTCGTGATGCACCCTTCTCTCCAATATCGATTTGGACCAGTTGATCCTCAGTAGGCGGTTCTTGTTGTTCAAAATAAAGTTCCCATTGATTGTCCATTCTTTGTACCCAAGGGTCCATTTTAGTAGCTTCTTCAATGTTACTTTCGTCATCTTCTGAGAATTTGGCGGACACCATGTTAGAAGATACTATCACCTTATGAACATGACCGACACTGGTATCAGAATCCCATGAGATAGAATCAGAAGAGTTTGAACGTTCTTCTTCATCAGATTCAGAAGGTTCTGGAGTTGGAAGTGGTGACATATAACCTAGTCCTCGTTTCGTTTTACTGTGGTATTGTTGTGATTTTTCTTTTGGAACAGCAATACGAAGAGGGGTTCGCCTTCCTTTACCATTGTTGAGACCTGTTCTGAAATCATAGCCCATTTTACGGATGATGGCTTTAGATTGTGGATTATAGCGTCGTAATTGTAGCCTTCCTGTATCATCTCTATTATCATTATAGAGCATGATTTTTGGTTCTTCTCTTTTGTTGAAGAATATAGGCTTTTCATCTTTCTTTCGAGACGGTACTAGAAGTACGACTCTTGTATTGAATCCAGTGATACCATGTTTCATCGAGATGATACGACTTCTATTGTAAGTGGCTTAAAGCTATCTAGCATATCCAGATAACACTGAGTATAGTAAAAGACATCAGTATACTGCAAAGGAGATGCTTTGTTGATTTTTATACCATCATTTACAACAGGGACTTTAGCCTTAGCAGGCTTAGTCAAATTGATGACAAGAGGGGAAGAAGAAGAACGAGAAGGAGGAGGAAGCTTCTTGCGACGAAGATCGATTACAAGTGGCTCAGAAGAGGTGAGCTCCCTATGTTCCTGACTATCACCTTTAGGTCGCTTCTCATGGGAAGGTAGATAGATAGTCAGTGGTTGGGAAGACTGAGAACAGGAGGTACGTCCTTTGACTGGAATCACCAGAGTATCATTAGGTATACTCTTCTGTTCTTTATCTGTGTCCATTGCTAGTACCACCTTTATGAATTCCATTTTGTATATACGAGAATCGTTGCAATATGCTTCAACTCCTTTGAAAGGATTCAGATTTGCAACCTCTTTTTGGACTTCTCCATTACCATCCACATATTTGAAACATTGATGGAGCGTAGAGGGTACAATATTGTGTTCATAGAGGAATGGCCTTCCCAACAAAGCATTGTATGAGCCATGATTGTCAATAACATAGAAAGTTACTTTTGTACGAAAATTGCCAATTTGAAGTTTTAGGTGTATCTTCCCCAAAGGTTCACTTCTTCCTTGATCGAATCCCAGGATTGTAGTGATAGTTGTAGAAAGATTATGTACTGGAATTTTCAAAACGTCCAATAAGGACTTTGGCATGATGCTAAGTGCAGACCCGGGATCAATCAGAATACGGTCGACTTTTATGGTGTCCACATACCCCGTGAAATAGAGAGGACGATCATGACGATTGTCTTCTAACAACATGTCATCTTGTGTAAAAGTGATATTGGGCATTAATTCAAATACACTATGACAATGTGCACAGCTGACTGGCTCCTTTTCGGGCTTCTTGAGAAGAGTTAAACAAGTGTTAGCCTGTATCAAGGCTTCACTTAACGTCTCACGAGTTTCTTTTGAGAGACATAAAAGTTCAATGATTGACAATCTTGCTGGAGTATTGGCCAATTGAGCCAATATGTCAAAATTGTAAGGCTTTTCAAGTCCAAGAGATGATGACTTCTTCAACGCTTTATCAAAGCGAACAGGTTGCTTTTCCTTGTCTGCTGATATTGGTTTAGGAGGAGATGGTTCAACCACTGGCATGGATGTAGACGGTGTATCTTCAGCAGGAGAAGATGATGGAGGAAGAACATCTGGGGATGGAGCAGGGTTCCCTTAATTTTCGGAATACTTCCGAAGATAGGGTTTCCCAGATCTAGTGTCCATTAGGATTTCTTCTTCTGTTAATGGTTCAAAGGATACCATATTACAGTTCTTGGATTTAGACTTGGAATGCTTCTTTTGCTTAGAAGAGGAAGGCGTTTCAAATTCTGCAACCAGATCTGGATGAATCCATATAATCTCTCCTCTGTCAGTTGACATCGGAACAAGACCTTCATTTTGAGGAGGTGGGATATTCACAATTTTCAGAGTAGTCCTTGTAATGGGGACACACCATCTTGTACGAGTTGTGGTGGAAAATTATCGAATTGGAGAGAAACCACATTAGCAGTCACCATTTTCTCGTCCTGCTGTAGAGTAATTGCTCCAGAGTTGACCAACTCCTGGATTTTGCCCTTGAGCACATAACATACTTTGGTTGGATGCCCTATGAATCTGTGATAAACACAGTATTTAGGGTGATCACTTTTACCAACTTCTTCTGGTCGCTTTGCCTCTGGAAGCTGAAGCTTATTACTTTTGATCAAGCAATCGAAGATGCTTAAAGTATCATCTTCGTCGAAAGAATACTCTTCTTTTGGACAAGTTGACTTTTGCAGTGGTGTTGATGGGGTGGATGTCGGCCGAGTAACATTGACAGCAAAAGACTCTTTGCCTTTAAGATTGATGGCCAATGTTTCTTTATTCTTGCAGTTATTCTGGCGATTACTACCCGCAGGTGTAGAATGTTCATCTTGGTTAGGATGAGTCATCTGGACTCCTAACTGTTTGAACTTTTCGGTACTCACTTCTGCCGCCTTTGCATTAACAATAAAAGAAGTCCAATCCTGGAATTGTGTAGATCCCGTCCACATACTGATAATAGGCAACAAGTTTGATTTGCAAGTGTCTATTGTTACAGCAGATGGAGTACCTAAAGGCATTTTGAGTGCCTCTTGACGGAATCTTTCAATGAAACTCTCTGTGGATTCATTGTGCCTTTGTTTAATTTTAATGAGAGCAGACATTGTCATGTCATTGACCCCCTCATAAAATCGTTCCAAGAATATTTGCTTGAAACCAGCAAAAGAAGTGATACAGCCATCAGGCAGGCTACGATACCAGTCATATGCTGCACCGGCTAAACAACCGACGAACACTCTGGTAAGGAGAGCATCATTTGGCTGTAATTGATCAGTCATCACTTCGAAATGATTGATGTACTGACTTGGAGAAGTGCTACCATCAAACATCATAATGGTTGGGAGTTTATACTTAGGAGGAAATGGAACTTTCTTCCACTCTGTAGGATATGGTTGCTTTATGCCCAATCTTTGTGGCCATTCTTCTGCTTGAAAGCCTCAAACTGAGTGCGTAAGAGTTTTACAGCCTCATTAGCGTCCCCTGATGTTTGGGAATTGGTAGGCTGATTAGAAGTGTTAGGAGGAGGAACGGCGTGGTAATTACCACCTCCAGCACCAGACTGACTTGGATCAGCTTGAATTGGCACAGAAGCAACCTGAGGGGCTGGTACCCCCAGATTAACAAGTACAGAAGATGCTATAAGCTCAGGATTTGTAACAGGGTTTACAATCGGAGGTACTGTATGTTGAGCCACCATTATGGTGTGCATGCTTGTAACCATTTCTGCCATGGTTTTCAATTTGTCTTCTAATGCAACAATTCGTTGCTCTTGGCTGGTTGACGTAGAGGCATCTTGATCTTCCGTAATGGTATATGATGTCACTTCTCTTGCTGCTATTGATGAGATAGTTTGTTCAGAACTTTTGCTATATGCATCAAACTCCGAAAGAGAGTCCTCTCCCACATGAGTGATAGGGAGATCTTCTTGATTAAAGACACCTTGGATCAAATGATGATTTCTCGATCTAGTGTATTAAAAGACACCTTCATTGGATGCATGGATCCGGTCTAAGTATTGTTGACTGGGATTACGGGATGCATTACGTCTTGGATGTTTCCCACCCCCAGTGCCTTGAGAAGTTATGTTAACAGAAGCATATAATAGTTCATCTTCGTCTTCTATTATATGTTCAGGAGTTGAAGCAAAGTTCAGACAATCATGTTGGCCCATTGGTCATATGGTCAACCTGATTTTAATAATTGATCAAACTCTGTCTGAATATATGAAGTTAGTCAAGATGTATCGGACTCTTGGACATGAACAAGAACAGCTATCTACACAGTTCAAGACCGAAGCTATGTTTGCATGTTCGAGTCTGTATTTCCTTTAAGCAATGTATCTTTCATTTTATTGAGTCTAGGAATACGTTGTACACCGAGTCGTACTGGCAAATAGGCTATTCTAAAATGTTTTCAAAATACTTTTAAAATGTCCTTTGTTTTGAAAAACATTCTTTTAAACAAAAGCTTCAAAAAGGTTTTCAAAAATCCCCAAAAATTGTTTTTAAAAACCTAACCTAACCCTGACAAAACTCGGCCAGAGTTCGGCCAGAGTTCGATTGGTGGCCGTTTGATTTTTGAATTCTCTGGAACTTGGTCCTCCTGCAGTTGCGGATTTGACCGAGATTTCCTCATCGAGTTCTGCCCGAATTCTGCCAGAATTCTGTCTTTGGAATTCTTATAAATAGAGAAGGATTTCGATCATTTCAACTCACTCATTCACTTTCAATCTTCTCTCTATCTAAAGCTTTCAGTCTTCCAAAGAGTTTTTCTTGAGCTTTAAATTTCAGATCCCAAGCCAATTACAATCCTCTGGTCGATTTGCCAGTGCGGTGCGGTCTAGAAGTTTCTGAGAGATTGTAATCAGAAGGCTTGATTCAAGAATACCTCTTCACATTTGAAGTTGGACGAGTTCTTCGTATCAAAGCTCGCATTGTAGAAGTTGCAAGGACTTCGTAAGAAAACTAACGGTTTTTCCAATAGTGGATTCAACTGGTAGCAAGAGTTCTACCGACTGGATTAGTCCTCAACAGAGGGAAACCAGTATACATCGCTGTCTTTGCGTTTGCTTTCTTATCTCTGCCTTTACTTTACTTAGTTGTGATTATTATTCTGTGATCTTGCTGCTAATATTTTTTAATTAGCAATATTCCGCTGCCTACTCTATTCACCCCCCTCTAGAGTATTGTGCTTTACGATTTCATTCCTACAATTGGTATCAGAGCGGGTGTTACAGGTAAAGCAAGGTAACGTTACCATTATTTATTCATTTAGTTAATTGTTATATAGATCACAGCACAACACATGGCAACTGTGAAATTCACAAGTGAAGGCCAGGCCACAAACAGACCTCCACTGTTTGATGGTACGAACTATACCTATTGGAAAACACGGATGAGTTTCTTCTTGAAATCTCTTGACTTTGATTTATGGTCTATTGTTATTGATGGCTATCAAAAGCCACCTCGTATAAATGTTGATGGAGTTTTAGTTGAAAAACCCCATAGCAGATATACAGAGGAGGAAAAAAAAAAGTCCAGTCTTGACGCACGTGCTATTAACGCTCTATTTTATGCTTTAGACAGAACTGAATTTAACAGGGTGTCTATCTGCACAACGGCTAATGAAGTGTGGAAGCTACTTGAAGTCACACATGAAGGTACGACTCAAGTCAAAGAATCTAAAGTCAGCAGACTTACTCAAGAGTATGAGGTGTTCAAGATGAAGCCCAACGAAACAGTTACTCAAATGTTCAAAAGATTCTTGGATATTATAAATCCTTTGTCCTCCCTAGGCAAAGAGTACAGTAACCATGAAAAGATTCGCAAACTCCTGCCAGCACTTACCAAGAACTGGATTCCAAAGGCTACTGCAATCATTGAAGGGAACGACCTCACAACTATGTCCCTCGAAGTACTCATGGGTAAGCTACTCACTCATGAACTGGAGCTACAAGATTTCAAAGAACCTGCACCAAAGGAGAAGGCGATCGCTTTTAAGGCTCAGCACAGAAAAGCTACTGAAGGTGACTCAGACAGCAGTGAATCTGATGCTGAAGATCAAGCACTCCTAGCAAGAAAATTCAAGAGATTCATGAGACATAAGAAGAGAGCCAAAGAAAACAACAACAGCAACAACTGGTATCAAGATGATGCTGTCTGCTATGGCTGCAAGAAGAAGGGACACATGAAGAAGGATTGTCCTACAAACTCATCATCAAGCAAGAAGAGCAACAGGTATGAAAAAGGAAACCTGAAGAGATCAACATCTAGGAGATATGTCAATACCAGCATATGGCATAAAAGTGAAGCCAGCGACTCAGAAGACGAACAATCAGAAGATGCTGCAAATGTATGCTTTATGGCATCCGATCAGGTACCTACTGAACCTGTAGTTGATACTTATGATGACTTCACCTTTGAGCAATTAGGAGATGCCTTCAGTGAACTGATGACTGATTACAGGAAACTGCGTAGCAAGTATCAGACCTCTAAGAAGATACTCAAAGAGTACAAAGGTGAAATAGGTAGACTTACCGACCTACTAGCTGAGGTTAGAAATAATGTTAGTGAGTCTGGTGAGCTTTCTTCAATAAAGCTCTTATTACACGAGACTACCAAGTCATCTGAAGAGAAAGACAAAGTTATTGACCAACTCAAGGAAGAACTTTCTAAAGAGAAGAAAAGTCTTCAAAGTGCACAAATCAGAATGGAAACACTCACTTCTGATTATACTAAGTTGTATGACACTTCCACAAGATTGGAAATTAGGTTAGGAAAACAGCCTGAGACTGCTGCTTCCTTCCCTAACACGTGTCACTTACCGAAAAATCGGAACATTTCCAAGCTAAACACTGTCAGACCTAACCCTATCAAACCTTTACCCTAAAGGGTTAAGCCCAAACAGGATTATAGGTATGCTTTCTTCTATACTAGAAAACCTAAACCTACCAACCATGCACACCACTCAGCTTTCAACACTCGACATGCACAATGTCATTATTGTGGCCTCATTGGTCATATTTCATCTGCATGTAGAATCAGAAAGCATGTTGATTTAAATATTTATGCTTGGATACCAAAGGCTAACATTTCAGGACCCTACAAGAAATGGGTACCAAAAGTTTTATCTGCAAATTGTTTTGTAGGTGGAACACCTTTCACATGCTAGAAGCAAATGGATCCTCGACAGCGGTTGCTCACGGCATATGACCGGTGATGCTACACTATTTGTAACACTGTCGAAGAAAAAGAAGGAAGGCTATGTCTTCTTCGGTAATAACTTGAAAGGGTATATTATTGGTATCGGTGATGTTGGTAAGTCTCCCTATCCTGTGATTAAGGATGTCTGTCTGGTTACCGAGTTGAAATATAATCTACTCAGCATAAGTTATCTAGCTGATCATGGTTATGGCATCAACTTTGGCAAAGACAAATGTACTATAGTTGATAGCTCAACTGGTAGTACTATCTTTGAAGGTATCAGGGAAGACAACATATATATTTTCTATTTGTTGGAAGAAACTAACATTTCAGGTAGATGTTTAATGGCTAAAAGCGATGAGAGTCATCTGTGGCATATGAGACTCAGTCACGCAAATATGGACACAATATCAAGATTATCCACAAAGAAGCTAGTACGCGGTTTACCGGACATTACATTCAAGAAGGATTCGGTATGTAGCCAATGTAAAAAGAACAAAGCTACCAGATCCACATTCAAGTCAATAAACGTAATATGTACTACTAGACCTCTACAATTGCTTCATATGGACTTATTTGGTCCTAGCAGAGTTGCTAGCCTCGGAGGTAAGCTTTATGCTTTCGTAATTGTAGATGATTTCTCTAGATACACGTGGGTATACTTCTTGACACGCAAGAATGATGCATTATCCGAATTTGTCGCCTTTTGCAAGAAAATTCAGAATAAAAAAGGTTACATGATCACTCGTATTAGAAGCGATCATGGAGGCGAATTCGAGAATGCAGAGTTTGAGCATTTTTGTGACACACACGGTTTTGTACACGAGTTCTTCTGCCCTAGGACTCTACAACAAAATGGAGTTGTGGAACGCAAGAACAGAACTCTATCCGAAATGGCCAGAGTAATGTTAAACCAGTTTAGTCTACCCAAATATTTCTGGGCTGAAGCTGTCAATACAGTTTGCTTTGTTCTCAATAGAGTTCTAATTCGATCCAAATCGAAGAAGACTCCATTTGAGTTATGGTTTGATAGAATTTCATCTGTTTCATATTTTAGAATATTTGGTTGTAAATGCTTTATTCTTAATACTAAAGACAATTTGGAAAAGTTTGACGAAAAGGACGATGAAGGTATATTTTTAGGTTATGCGGCCAAGAGCAAAGGATACAGAGTCTTCAACAAACGAACCATGATCATCGAAGAGTCAATCAACGTCACTTTTGATGAACTGAATCAAATGACTATCGATGACAATGACGAAGATCCAACTGTACCAAGCTCAACAACAGCTGATTCTCAACCAAGCTCGGCACTAGCTAATCCTCCTAGAGAAGATCCAGGAACCAGCTACCTTCAGAGTCTGCCGAAAAGATTAAAATTTATAGCTAATCATCCAAAGGATTTGATAATTGGTGACATTACCAAAGGTGTAAGTACTCGTACATCCAGTAGAGATATTGTTTCTAGTGTTGCATTTATTTCACAGCTAGAACCCAAAACTATTGATGAAGCATGTAGTGATAGTTTTTGGATAGATGCTATGCAAGAGGAATTAAACCAATTTGAACGAAATCAAGTTTGGGAACTTGTTCCCAAGCCTATTGATCGTCCGGTCATTGGCACCCGTTGGGTATTCCGAAATAAACTGAATAAGAATGGTTTAGTGACTCGTAATAAGGCTCGACTCGTAGCTCAATGATACAATCAAGAAGAAGGTATCGACTACGATGAGACTTATGCCCCAGTTGCGAGATTAGAATCCATTCGCATGTTATGTGCATTTGCATGTTTTCATAATTTCAAATTATTTCAAATGGATGTCAAGAGTGCATTTTTAAATGGTTTTATAAAAGAAGAAGTTTTTGTAGCACAACCTCCAGGTTTCATAGATTTTAAAAACTCTGATCTTGTTTTCAAGTTGAAGAAAGCTTTATACGGTTTGAAACAAGCCCCTCGTGCTTGGTATGATCGTCTAAGCTCTTTTCTGCTTGACAACGGTTTTTTAAAAGGCAAGGTTGACACTACACTTTTTATTAAGTCCTTTAATGGTAAGCTTCTTTTAATACAAGTCTATGTAGATAATATCATATTTGGATCTACTGATGAATCTCTGTGTCAAGAATTTTCTAAATGTATGCAGAATGAGTTTGAGATGAGCATGATGGGAGAGCTGAAATTCTTTCTCGGACTGCAAATCAAACAAACTGACAATGGGACGTTCATAAATCAAGCTAAATACACAAAAGATTTGCTAAAGAAGTTCGATCTGGACAATGTCAAACCTATTGGCACTCCGATGGCAACTTCAACAAAACTTGATATTGATGAACAAGGCAAGCCGGTCGACACACGTAAGTATCGAGGTATGATCGGTAGTTTACTTTATTTAACTGCTAGTCGTCCAGATATAATATTTAATGTTTGCCTGTGTGCACGTTTTCAAGCTAATCCAAAGGAATCACATCTGTACGCAGTTAAGCGTATCTTTCGATACCTTAAGGGCACTTCTTCTGTTGGCTTGTGGTATCCCAAAACTAAGTCCTTTGACATTACTGGTTTTTTGGATGCAGATTTTGCTGGATACAAAGTTGATAAAAAAAGTACCAGTGGCACATGTCATTTCTTAGGCAAAGCTTTAGTCTCATGGTTTAGTAAAAAGCAAAATTTTGTAGCCCTATCAACAACAGAGGCTGAGTATATCGCCGCAGGACGTTGTTGCGCTCAGATTTTGTGGATGAAACAAACCTTGGAAGACTATAATTTATTTTATACACATATTCTCATTTTCTATGATAACACGAGCACTATTAATTTGACTAAGAATTCTGTATGTCATTCTCGTACAAAACATATCGAGATTCGACATCATTTTCTTAGAGATCATCATCAAAATGGAGATATTGACCTTGTATACATAGATACTGAGAATCAATTAGCTGACATTTTTACAAAACCTCTAGCAAAAGATCGTTTCAATTATTTACGTCAAAAATTAGGAATTTTGGACGTCAATAATATTAATTAATTTTGTTTTATGATTTTATTTCAATATACAAAAACTGTGTTAGAGACAAGCCAATAAAGAGTCTGTCTGTCACCACAACTACGGTTGAAGCGAAGCGGTACTTAAGAGTTCCCCGGTGAACCTCCGCCAGCTGGGACAGTACTCCTACAGCTAATCTGAAACAGTCGCTGTGTAATGATATTTAATCTATAAAATAATATTAATTATGTTAATTGAAGGTTGAAATTACTAATCTTTGAATTAAATATTTGAAATGAGCCAATGAAAAAGAAAGTATTTCAAACCAAACCCAGGCGAATTCGGCCAGACTTCGGACCGAATTCGGCCCGAGTTCGGTTGAGGGTGTCAGGTTATATATACCAGAACCCAAGAAGCCTTTCTTCCTTATTGCCCTAAACTACATCATAACCAGCAACAGCAGCCGCGAATGAGCCCCGAACCCTAGTTCTTCACCACCCCCTATCTTCTAATCCAAGTGGTGAAATCAATCCAAACTTTGGATTCGTGCAGAGTTCGTCATTCTCTTCGACATACTTTGATTTCGGGAGGTATAACTCCATCTTTCTCCACTTTTCAATTAGTACATATTTACTTCTATTTGCACAAATGGCACCTAAGGGATTCAACCACTTTAAGAGGAAGAAGACAACCAATCCAAGTGAGGAAGGTTCATCTTCGGATCCACCCACTAATTCCCTATTTTTGCCAGTCCAATCTAGCGACGGCGCGTTCAACGGGTTTTTCTTTCAAACCCTAGACCAAGCCTTACTGTGGTATGGAGACTTCTCCATGAGATCCATATGCACAGGCGCACCCATCAAGTGGACTGTATTTCCTGATCATCGCCATTTCTTTGAGGCATTAGGGTTACAGCATTTTGTTAAACTCTGTTTTCCCGTAGCAACTAATGCAATTAGACTGTTTTATTGCAATATCATATTAAACACTTTTGATGTAAGCACACGTGTTGGAGGATTAAATATCAATTTCAATGATGTTCTCTTAGCGGAGATCCTTGGTATTCCCAACGAAGGTGAACCGCTTGTTGACATCACTGAGTTTGATTTTCCCGAAGGCACGACACTTACCAGTTTCAAAGCTGAACTTTGTGCACCTGATAGAGTTCACTCTGGAAAGTTCAAAGCAAACAACCTGAACTTGTTTAATTATGAATTGCACCGTATCATTTATTCTACTCTCCTTCCAAAATCTACTTCGAAGGATAATGTCACGTCTCTTGAATTATCTGCTATGTATCACATTCTTAAGGGGATTCTATTTTCTGCCCCTAAGACCATTATTCAGATGATGGGACGTTGTCGTGCAAGAGATAGAAATCTCTCTTATGCGATGATTCTCTCACGCATCTTTCAGCGTTTCGACATTGACTTATCTACTTGTGCTCAAGACCCTGAGCCCAAGGTTCTCAAGTTATCTCGTCGCAGTATGACTGCATCTGCTCCTCCTACTGCTCCTGCTACTGCTCCACCTCCTCCACCTCCTCAGCAGTATGCTATGACATTTGAGGACATACACCAGCACCTTTCCGATTTACACACCTCCATGACGGACATGGCTCACGAACGTGAGTTCCATGACGTCACCCGTTATCAGGCGATTGCAAACTCATTAGCTGATCTTCGTTTTGCCCAGACTGGACATTCAGCCGGTTCCATCCCTAGAGATCCATCTTTCTCTGGTTACCGCTGTGAGGATGAGGTTGTTCATGCCTACTTCCAGCCCGGTAACGCATATAATTGGTACCGTTCTGACCGTGCTCCTCCTCGTGATTATGTTGGTGAGTTTTACACTGGCGCTCCTCCTCACCCTTGTGGCACGGGTACCTCTGGAGCTGGTCCTTCTGGACATGCTGGTCATCATACTGATGATGATGATGAGGAGGAGGAGGAGTTGTGATATGTTAGTTGATATGAGACTTAGACATTATCTACTGTATACTTGGAAATGCTCTGACATTCCAAGTTTTTCTATTTTCAGACTTTATTATCAGTATTTTTGAGGACTTGTACTGGATTTATTTTATTTGATGTCATCTGAACATCTTTATCTTTATCTTTATGAGATTCGTACTTTATGATTCACATCAGTTTATTTACTTAGCATTTTTTATCTGCTTCTCTACTATAAACTGCCTGTGATATAATTTTTTATTTATTATAAACTGCCTGAGTACAAATACATGCCTGTGATGTCATTCAAATTTTCTTTACTATCATTTATCATGTGTATTTTTTTGTGTTTCTTCACTGTTTGTTATTTATGCATTGATTGCGGGGGAGTTTTTTCTCTTTTGCAATTATTTTGCTAAGTGACAACGGAGGAGAAAAATAAAGATCTAACATTTCTTTTGAGAAAATGCAGGACATGAACTATTTTTTTGATTTTATTTCAAGCTTAAATGTTATATCATTCATAGTTTGTTAATTATCAAAATGGGGGAGATTGTTGGACCATTGGTCATATGGTCAACCTGATTTTAATAATTGATCAAACTCTGTCTGAATATATGAAGCTAGTCAAGATGTATCGGACTCTTGGACATGAACAAGAACAGCTATCTACACAGTTCAAGACCGAAGCTATGTTTGCCTGTTCGAGTCTGTATTTCCTTTAAGCAATGTATTTTTTATTTTATTGAGTCTAGGAATACGTTGTACACCGAGTCGTACTGGCAAATAGGCTATTCTAAAATGTTTTCAAAATACTTTTAAAATGTCCTTTGTTTTGAAAAATATTCTTTTAAACAAAAGCTTCAAAAAGGTTTTCAAAAAGGTTTTCAAAAATCCCCAAAAATTGTTTTTAAAAACCTAACATAACCCTGACAGAACTCGGCCAGAGTTCGGTTGGTGGCCGTTTGATTTTTGAATTCTCTGGAACTTGGTCCTCTTGCAGTTGCGGATTTGACCGAGATTTTCTCATCGAGTTCTGCCCGAATTCTGCCAGAATTCTGTCTTGGGAATTCCTATAAATAGAGAAGGATTTCGATCATTTCAACTCACTCATTCACTTTCAATCTTCTTTCTATCTAAAGCTTTCAGTCTTCCAAAGAGTTTTTCTTGAGCTTTAAATTTCAGATCCCAAGCCAATTACAATCCTCTAGTCGATTTGCCAGTGCGGTGCGGTCTAGAAGTTTCTGAGAGATTGTAATCAGAAGGTTTGATTGAAGAATACCTCTTCACATTTGAAGTTGGACGAGTTCTTCGTATCAAAGCTCGCGTTGTAGAAGCTGCAAGGACTTCGTAAAAAAACTTGCAGTTTTTCCAATAGTGGATTCAACTGGTAGCAAGAGTTCTACCGACTGGATTAGTCCTCAACTGAGGGAAACCAGTATACATCGTTGTCTTTGCGTTTGCTTTCTTATCTCTGCCTTTACTTTACTTAGTTGTGATTATTATTCTGTGATTCTGTGATCTTGCTGCTAACATTTTTTTAATTAGCAATATTCCGCTGCCTACTCTATTTACCCCCCCCCCCTCTAGAGTATTGTGCTTTACGATTTCGTTCCTACAGATCGAAGACAGATCGTCGAGCCGATTGGCAACAACAGTTGATGACAACTTCATGTAGGCAGTGGCGATTTGAAGCGTAATTTGGTGGTGAGAAAAACATTCCCGTAGTCTTCCGCCTTTGTGTAAGAAGTTGTCGGAGGTCAGTTACAACCACAAGATGAGAAGAAGTCGGAGGAACATATTCCTTAATGATATTAGGAACATGTCTCCTATTCTTCAGGTGTTTAGTTCCTCGAGTGTACAAAGATGTACTCAACTCATTAGCATAGGTAGATGGGTCTTTCTTTTCAAACTTTGGCTTTTGGTGCAGATTGGCCTTGGCATAGGATTCTTACATTTTGCCAAAGTTGATATTGGTTGACGCCTATTGAGATAAGCGCATAAATCTGAAAATTTCGTTCCTGGTGTCTCTGTTTGTGATACCTTCAATTTTTCTTGCTTGGATCTTGAAATTTGTAAGATAGGAAGGTCTTGACCAAACCCCATAGGGGTAGGTAAGATACCTCTCTGATCAGTATTCTTTCCGGTATCAGAGATTCGAGGAACTTTGTTTACAGGAATAGAATCTGATACATCTTCCTCTGAGTCATAGACCAGGGAAGTTTGAGGAAAGACCAATGGGTGCTTTCCTTTATTTTGAATATGGTTAGCTAAGAAGCGTTTCCCTTTGTTCTGTTGTCTGATCATTTTTGGCATAGATTGTGCCAATTGAGAAAATATCATAGGACTTTTTCCTTTGTTCTGTCTAGTGTTAGCACTAGGACATGAATTCTCTAAGTTCAGAACTTGAGAATTGGAAGAGGGAATAGCCAAAAGACTAGTTCACTTAAGTTGTGTCGGAGTAGCAGATTGTGCCTGGGTTACCGATTGCTTGGGTTGTGCCATAGTCCTACGGACTACTGGTGGCACCTTAGCAGCAACATTGGTAGACTGTGCCTTGACAGTAGCTTGAACTGACTGTGCCTTGGCAACAAAGATTATAGTAGGCTACGCATGGGCAACAGAGTGAGCAGATTGTGCCCTAGCAACAGAAACAGGCTGTACTGGAGCCACTGAGGCGGATTGCGCCTTCGTCATTGAGCACTAAAGTTGTGCCTGGGCAACAGCGACTGTGGGAGATTTAGGAGTCCACACAGTCCTGTTCTTGGCGATAGCCACCGTGCGCTTGTTGCTCTTGGTGTTGATCATATTCTCGTAGGCTGTCTGGTTGACTTGAACAACCAGAGTCTTCTGCGTCTTGCCGATCGATGCAATATCACATTGAGTTGTCACTTTCTCGTCGGAGGAGAAAGTCGTCCCCAGCAGAGTCGCCATTTTGTTTGCAAAAACAAAAATTTATTTTATTCCAAACTTGTAAAAGAGTACAAAGTATAATGAATTCTGGGAAAGTACAACTATAGGAATCTGATCAGGAGACGATCACTTTATCCTTTGGACTATGTGAACTTGAAGACTATAGCCTCTAGAGAACGCAGCAGCAATTTTGCAAGAGTTCTTGATCTCTGTATGTCTATCTGATGATGATTGGAAACTCTATTTATAGAGTTCAGGAAATAACTGTTTTAACAGTTATTCTGATGTGCGCGAGGCTGGATTGTGCCATACTGGGTTGTGCCAACCTACTGTTGTGCCAACTTTCATTCAGTTGTCAATCGTGTACTAACTGTATTTAGACGCGTGGCATCATATGATTGAGATATGCGTGGTCGTGTACAGGATAGTAGACACGTCTTGAGAGATTAGTAGCATGCGCGTCACGTCATCCTGCTTTAGAATGTAAGTTGTCTCAACTTTGTCAGGTTGCACGAGCTCCAGTCAACAAGTCAAACTGCGCTAATTTGAGCTGCACCTACACACGTGGCAGCTTCCGAGCAAAAGTCATTCAGGTTGCGCCCAGGCGCAACTAAGAATTTTGTTTAGATTGCGCCTGGGCGCAACTCACGAAGCGTACAGGACAGCTGTCCACCAACTTCTCTTGAGCGGCACAATTCACGGGATTCGAAAAAAATTTCTCGTTCACTGTTGTGTCAGTCGTCAGTATTGTCAGGTAATGATGACCATTAAATGTCAGATGCCACGTAGATTTTAGCGCAAAAAGATTGGATGCAGTTTGATATCGGGCGCAATTTGATCGGTGGCTCAGTCTGTGCTCTGAGCTTCATATCAGTGGCACAACTTGATTTTTGGGGCGCAACTTGATCACTGATCAGTATATCCAAGGCGCAACTTGATTTTTAGGCTCTACAATAGTGAGCTTTTCTTTCAACATTTTTAGTTGTGTTTCTACAATTCGATGCATAATGTCCAAGTTTATGACAAGTATAGCATTCAACTTGAGATTTATCATACCTTTGGCTTGCATCTTTTCTTATGAAGCTTCCTCTTCCACGTCCTCTTGTGGGATAAGTTTTGCCTCTTTCTCCATTGATGAATGTCTTGTAATGAGTTCTTTCCTCTCTTCCACGACCACGACCTCGACCGCGACCTCTTTGACTTCTTTGATTGGTGAAGCTTTCTTCTTTCTCCTTGAAGGTGATCTTTATTTGAATGACTTGCTCCAATGTCTCTTGCTTTTTTCTTTTTTCTTTCTTCATAGGCTTGTAGTGATCCCTTAAGTTGCTCAAAATTCATTGTCTCCAAGTCTATAGTTTCTTCAATAGTTACTACGATATGTTCAAATTGTGGAAGCAAAGAGCGAAGAATTTTCTCCATCACTCGAGTGTTGGTCATACTTTCACCATTTCTTTTCATTTGATTAACAATGACTAAAACTCTAGCAAAGTAGTCCGGAATAGTTTCGGACTCTTTCATATGTAAAGCTTCAAATTCACCTCTTATAGTTTGGAGGCGTACCTTCATTACTTTCTCCTCTCCTTTGCAAGAAATTTGAAGTTTCTCCCATGCTTCTTTGGAGGTTGTTGCACTTGAAATCAACTCGAATGTATCATCATCCACGGCTTGGTAGATAAGAGATCTTTCTTGTCCCTCTTTCTTGAAGATTTCAACAACTCCTTTTGATCTTGCGATAATGAAGCCTCATCTTGTGGCTCATTATAACCTTTTTCGACGACCTCTCATGCATCTTGTACTCCTAGCAAAGCCTTCATCTTGATGCTCCAATTGGCATAGTTGCTCTTGTTGAGGACAGAAACTTGGAAGGGAGTCATCTCGCTTGCCATCTTCGACCTCGAGCCGCCTCGCTCTGATACCACTTTGTTGGAATTGTGGTGGACCAACTAGCTAGGAGGAGCAAATTTGGAGTGGGAGAAAATTATAGAGAGAAGATTTAGTGGAAGAGAATAATGGAAGAGAAGAAATTTTATAATAGCACTAAGCTTCTTAATTTTGTTGTTGTGCAAAATGAGGGAAGAGCACCCCTTTTTATAGGACTCTTGGAAGAGTCTACACACTTATTAAATATAGTATGGAATCATTCTAGACTCTTTTACAATTAATATTATGATATCTCTATAACATAGATATTTTTCATGAATATAGATATTTTTCAAGAACTTTCTAGGTAAAGAAGTTCCTAGAACATGGACTAAACTCAAAACTAAAAAGGCCTAATGAAAAACCCAATGGTAGTGGATTAATTTGTTGGGCTCAAAATATTATCACAAAATCAAATTTATTTCCAACAGAGTTTTCCTCATTATCAAAAATTAAAAAAAAAATTTAATTAAAAAAATAAAAGAGAGTTTTCCTCATTATGTAAAGACTATCTTCATATGTTGGCTTGCTTTTATTTAATTTTTGAATGTCCAGATACCATAGCCTCCGTCACATGGAACAAGACTCCAAATCTAACACACACACACACACACACACACACACACACACACACACACACACACATATATATATATATATATATATATATATATATATATATATATATGCCTTTTTTTTCTTCAATATTTCTGGCAAAAGCCATGGTGGAATGTACCATGTCTCGGAACCAGAGAAAGGTGTTCGTCTCGGCAGCACCGCGATCATTCATGGACTGGGACATGGTGTCCTTCTACGAGAACAAGGTTGGTTCTGGTCAGTCTCATGTCTGGAAGGTAGTCTTTCCATTAATCGTCCTTTGGCGATTCTGCTGATTGTTTTCAATATAAAATCATTGTTTGTAATGTTGGATCATTCTATCCTTATAGAGAGATTTTTTTTAACAATGAATTTTGTACTGTGTTTGCTTGAATATTGAGTTTGATATACATATATCGAGAGATTATGGTTTGCATATATCAATATTTCAAAAAAGAAAGAAAGAAAGATCTGTAACAATTATATTTGTGATAAAACTTGAAACATTTTTATTAAAAATTGTTTGAATCGACAACAGTCAATACTGTTGCAACAATGATTATTTACTATGGGAAAAGTCGGTGCAGTAACGGTTATTAGTGTGACAAAATCTGGTTTCATCATGGTTAATACTGTAACAAAATATGGTTTTATTACGGTTATTACCGTGAGAAAATCTGGTTTCGTCATGGGTATTACAGTGACTGAATTTAATTTTTAACGGTTATTACCGTTACGAAAATCGTTACTAAAATTTGTCACGCATAATTCGTTATTGTTATTACTATGACAGAAATTATTTGCCACGGTAATAACCGTTAGCAATCGTCTATTTTGGTGTAGTAAAAGAAGCGCATAATAAATATTAACTAATATTATTATTAGCAGAGATTGGAATTTGTCCAGTTGGCGAAACCGCCACCACATCTTTTGAGTGTTATTTTGTCTTGGTTTTTGTAGCAGGTTTTCTGGTTATATATATTTTTTGGTGAAATTTCATTGATCAACACTAAAGTATCCATTGCGCAATCCCTTCACAAGTGAGCTTATTTGCAAGCAAGAGAAGGAGTTTGTGGTGATTAATTTTGAGTGAAAATATAGAGTTTATGGTGATAAATTGATCAGTATGAAATGTGTAGTTAATTATGATGGTTTTAAGTGGGAGAGTTATTGTCATGTCCTATTCTAACTTTGGTCGTAGTATCCACGGTAGTATGCTATCTAGGCCCCAATATTTACAATCGTCCAATTTTACAAAATTAATACACTATCTATAGCTCATTAACAACAATTTTATTGAAGATAAAGAGATTATACTAAAAGCCCAATACTACATAAGAATCCAATATCTGGAACAAACCAGTTAAAAATAGTCAAGGTTCAAAAATAAACTATCTATCTCATGGATTAAGATTGGTCTCCAAAGGCAGCAATATCTCCATCGTTGGAACCATAGTGCATTGGGTAGCCCCTGGTCTAAAGCTAAAAAAGTGACCATCCAGTCAAGATTGGAGCAAATTAAGTACATCAATAACTCAAAATCGACACAATATGATATACATACATATATGGATAGATAAGATAGACTATAAAGGTGCATGCCATGGCAAGTCGAGAGCATATAAATATGGTGGGAGTAATAATATGCAGTCTACTATGCAATTATGAGAAACTAGCAAAAATTAGTAACAAGAATTAGTACTAAGTATACAATGTGTTTTAGAATACAAATTTTTACATGTGGATGACATGGGATATATACATATCAGTCAATGTGTGTGCTGCACGACTGATATCATTCATGAGATGCATGAAAAGTGGGTTAATTCAAGAACATAGACGATATGCGTACTAACTATATTCCTTTTCCCATATCTAACAAATAACATGCTCACTATATAATAATGCAGGAAACATATTGAACAAGTAAACATAATAACAGTAATAGCTTTCAGGTATATGTAGAGAATAATTGTTGTGTGTATTTTATTGATGGCTTACTCAACTACTTATAGGGAGTCTAGCTCCTCTTCATATTACATTTTCCAATGTGGGACTAAATCCCTTATTAGTTCTCAAAACTCCCCCTCAAGATGGGCGATAGATATTAATCATTCTCATCTTGTTACATAGCTTCGACAGACTTACTGAACTAAGACCAGACAGTCTGCCACTTGTTCTTCTGAGCGAACATGATCAATCTTCAGTATCCCTTGTTCCAGCTTTTCTTTGATAAAGAATCGATCGATCTCGATGTGCTTCGTTCTGTCGTGCTGAACTGGATTGTTAGCTATACTTATTGCAGCTTGACTATCGCTCAGAAGACGTAATGGTGCTCCCTTGTCCAGCTTCAACTCTATCAGCAACGCTTTCACCCACAGTAACTCCGACACTCCTAAAGCCATTGCTCTGTATTCTGCTTCAGCTGTAGGCCGTGCTACAACAGACTGTTTTTTGCTTCTCCATGAGACCAAGTTTTCTCCTACAAAGACACAATATCCCGTGGTAGACCTTCTATCGTCTATGCAGCTCGCCCAGTCTGTATCGCAGTATCCCTCAACTTTTATACATCCATTCTTCTTGAACCATAGCCCTTTCCCCGGCGTCCCTTTCAGATATCTCAAGATCTGAAATACTGCATTCATATGACCCGTTCTTGGATCATGCATGTAGCGACTTACTACACTCACCGTAAATAAAATATCAGGGCGAGTGTGTCCCAGATAAATCAATCTCCCTACAAGTCGTTGATATCTTTTACGATCAACTGGCTCTCCTGCTTCTGCTCCCAACTTGCACTTCTGGTCAATTGGAGTGACTGCAGCTTTGCATCCCAGCATCCCTGTCTCCTTCAGCAGATCTAGTGTCTATTTTCTCTGTGAGAGAACAATTCCTTGTTCGCCTTTACATACCTCGATACCTAGAAAGTACCTCATCGCTCCTAGATCCTTCACTTCGAACTCCTTCACGAGTTTTGACTTCAGCTTAGCAATCTCGACTTCATCATTACCTATGATTACTATATCATCCACATATACAGCAAGTATAGTAATGTGGCCTCTTGCATGCTGAAGAAAGACCGTATGATCTGCATTTGCTTGATAGTATCCCATGCCTGTAATAGCCTTTCTGAATCTGTCAAACCAGGCTCGAGGAGATTGCTTGAGCCCATAGAGCGACTTCTTTAGTTTGCACACTTTTCCATGCGACGTCCCTCCGTCTGATTCTGTAGCATAGCACCCTGGCGGAAGTTTCATGTACACTTCTTCTTGTAGGTCCCCATGGAGAAAAGCATTATTCACATCTAATTGGTATAGCTTCCACCCATAGTTTGCTGCAATGGAGACCAGAGTCCTTACGGTGCTCATTTTTGCTACTGGAGCAAATGTCTCATCATAGTCGATGACATATGATTGTGTGTATCCCTTTGCAACCAACCTCGCCTTGTATCGTTCCACATTTTCTTCTGACGTCTCCTTTACTGTGTACACCTATTTGCATCCCACAGTTTTCTTCCCTTTGGGTAATGGAACCAGCTCACACGTCTTATTTTTTTCCAGTGCCCCAAGTTCTTCCATCATCGCAGCTTTCCACCTTGGATCTTTCTTTGCTTCCTGCCAACTTTTGGGCAACGAAGTAGAGTCTAATGATGCGATGAAGGCTCGATAATTCGAAGAAATATTAGAATAAGACAGGTAATTGGCAATATCATGTTCATAATTATCAAAACGACTAGGAGCCTTACCCGTATTGATGCGAGAAGATCTCCTTAAGGGAGCAATAGGTGGTGGAGAGATCATACCATCAGAGTCAGAGAGATCCACATCAGAATCAGATTAATTCTGTGCGGGGGCAACATCTTCAAGAGTTGGAGCAGGAGTAGACGAGAGACTTGGTACAGAAGGCACAGGGCACGGTACAGGCATGGTACTGGACTTCTGTTGTCTCCTTCTGTAGACTTGGAGCTCCTTTTCTATTGTCTACTGCTCCCCATGTTTAACATATGTATCTTCTTCATCTTCTGTATCGGAGTCACTACTTTCTTCCCCTTTCGTCCAGTTTTCCACGACCGGGCATGGGACCGATCCGACTACCACAGATGGGCTTAATTTCTTCCCCTCACATCTAACACCCGCTGTGTTAGGTGTGTCAACAAACGTCGAACCGTCATCCGAACTATAATATGGTTCTAGTTCGCTGAAGGTAACGTCCATGCTCACAAACATCTTTCGCTCAACTGGGCTCCAACATGCGTATCCCTTCTGAGTTGTCGTGTACCCGACAAAGACACATTTAACCGCTCTATGATCCAGTTTGCCAACTCCTGGCCTATTATCTTGGACAAAACAGACACACCCAAATACTTTTTGGTGGAATAGTATACGTGGTAGCACCAGTAAGCATCTCCAATGGTGTCTTCCAGTCCAATACCTGAGATGACATTCTGTTGATGAGATAAGATGCCGTTAACACCGCCTGTCCCCATAAGTGTTTCGGAACATTCATAGCCAGCATCATCGTTCGTACGACCTCCAGCAGGTGTCTGTTCTTCCGTTCGGCCACACCATTTTGTGCCGGTGTATAGGCACAAGAAGTTTGGTGTAGTATGCCATGAGTGGATAAATACTCAGCAACCGTCTTATTTGTATACTCCGTCCCATTGTCAGACCGTAAGCACTTAATCTTAGTGCCATATTGAGTTTCTACCCGACGATAAAAGTCACAAAATGCCTCAAAGACGTCACTTTTATTCTTCATAAGGTACACCCATGTCACGCGAGTATAACAATCAATAAAAGTGACGAACCATCGAAAACCGTTAATACCGGTTGTAGGACAAGGGCCCCATACGTCTGAATGTATCATATCAAATGCAACCAAACTTCTACTACCGGAACTCACATATGTGCTTCTGGTATGTTTACCCAACTCACAAGCATGACTAAATAACTTCTCCTTATTAGCCCTATGGTATAAGGACGGATACATGCGACTAATAACTTTAAAAAAAGAATGACCGACACACTGGTGGTGGAGTAGCAATTCATCTTCTACACTGCGTCGTGTATCTTCCAGTGGTGTGTCAGCTACCAGAGATGCCAATGCTTTGTCCAGTCCAGTCCTGTCCAAGTACCACAGTCCCTTATGCTATGTGTCAGTCCCTAGTCGTCGTCCTGTTCCCTTCTCCTGAAAGGTCACCATAGGAATGTCAAAGGAAACAGTACAGTTAAGATCAAGAATAATGTCACTAATAGAAAGAAGATTGACAGGAAAAGACGGAGCATGTAAGACATTGGTGAGAGTGAGAGAAGGGGTGCATGCGACAGTGCCTTTACCCAGAACAGGGCTGGAGTTACCATCAGCAGTCTGAATGCTCTCCGGCGTCGGTAGGTAAGTATAGTCCTGGAACTCACCGCGGGACCCCGTGACATGGCGAGATGCCCCAGAGTCCATAATCCAACCTGGTTGGTGGACAGCTGCTGCAAGAGCACGCGCAGGTATACCTGTGCCGGTTTGGGCAAAGCAAGTGATGTGGTCTCCCGAGGTATATGACGTCCCATGACTGCCGTCCGAACCCAGCTTCGTGCTGCGTAACTTCGCAAGGAACTCCTTCTCAAGAGCGGTTAACTCAGCCAGGTGAATGTCGCCTCCTTCCTCTGCCAGATTAGCTTTGTGTCCTCCAGAATAATTTTTCATTCTACCAGCATAACTGCCTCTACCACCACGACGTCCTCCGCGGCCCCGTCCACGATCACTTGAATGACTGTGCAGGGATTTTGGACAAAACCTGATGTAATGCCCTGAGTCACCACAGTTGTGGCAAATACCGGCCACAGAGGGAGGCTGATTGAAGGCGGCAAGCGCAGACTTGTCAACAGCGGCTTGCTCCCCCTGGAAAGAGCCCTTATTGGGCATCAACTTTAAGCGAGCCTCTTCTTGTGCCATGGCAGCTATGGCGTCTTCTAAGGATGGAAGCATGGGCTGTGCTAGGAGGACATTCCTTCTATGCTCAAACACAGGGTTAAGACCCTTCAAGAACTTCATCATCCGTTGACGCAAAATATAATCCAAGAACTTTTGGAAATGTTTCGCGAATGCTGGTTCGACCTGGGCATCTTCCATCCCAAGAGGATCATAGTGATCCAGATCAGACCAGTACTTCTTTAACAGTGCTGCATACTCAGAGATGGTGCGGTCGTCCTGGGCTACCCTATCAAGTTCATCCTGCAGTTGGAAGACCCGCATAGGATTGTCCGAGCCTGAGTACATAGCCTTCAAAGTCTGCCATATATCAGCAGCAGCCTCCATCGCCTCGACATTGCCCGACACCTGGTCGGTCAAGGAAGCCGTCAACCATCCAGCCACAACATTGTTAACAATCTTCCAAATAGCAAACTCCTTGGAGGAGGGATCATCTGGCGCCTTGGTTTGGCCATTGACGTAGCCAACCAAGCCACGGCCCTTCAGCATCCGCATGGCCTGTCGTGACCATTTCAAGTAATTGGACGTTCCTTCCAACTTCGTCTCCAGCTTGTCCAGCTTCCCCAATTTGTAGGATGACGGATCCACATCAGTATGGATCACACGTGGGGTCGCCTCGGTTAATCTCTTTGATAAAATATCATCAACCAAGGCCTTCATCTCGTCTGCTGT
Organism: Iris pallida; assembly: GCA_029216955.1. Lineage (NCBI taxonomy): Eukaryota > Viridiplantae > Streptophyta > Magnoliopsida > Asparagales > Iridaceae > Iris > Iris pallida. The sequence continues at coordinate 72,768 of JANAVB010042727.1, read as the reverse complement.
CAGTTTACCACTAATCGAATCCATGGCGTCTTCAACTGTGATTCGTCGTCGGCGTCGGCTTCGTCGTCGTCGTCGTCTTCGTCGGCTTCGTCTTCGTCGTCGTCTTCGTGTAAAGTCGTCAACAGAGACCTTACGAATGCGCGGTTAACATGGACAACACCGACGTGCGCATGGAGATCCTAATTTGCAGATCGAGAACGGAAAACAAATAAAGCATTTGTTGTTCCGGATGGCGTAATCTAGGAACAGAAGGTGCAAATAAAGCATTTGACAGCCATCCGTCGTCGAAAAACCACCCACATAATCTCTCTCTCAAAATTAGGGTTTTGTTTTTTTTTCAAAAAGAAAAAAAATGAGGGGGGGCAGGGCATCGGGGGGGGGGGGAACTGCCGGGGGGGGCATCGATGGGGGGGGGGGGGGGGGGGGGACTGCCGGGGGGGAAGGGGGGGACTGCCGGTGGGGAAAGGGGAGGGAGGAATTTTTTTTTTTCTCCTTTATGGCTCTGATACCATGTAGAGAATAATTGTTGTGTGTATTTTATTGATGGGCTACTCAACTACTTATAGGGAGTATAGCTCCTCTTCATATTACATTTTCCAATGTGGGACTAAATCCCTTATTAGTTCTCAACAGTATACAATATCAGGATTACACTCGTGCAGAAGTATAGTCACTATAAATCACGAACTATAACATGTATATGAGAATCTAAAAGATGACAAGAATTATACACAATATAAAATACATGTCAAAAGAATTAAAGAAACTAATTTTTCCTATATATAAACCAATTACCTATTCCTCTCCCATTTTTCCTCCTAACCACCAAGAATGTCATTTCTTTCCCATTCAAAAAGTCCCAAAATTCGTCCAAAAAATATTCTCATCTTTCAGCATCTATTGTGACTTCGTGGGACCATATCTTCTAGCTCTAACGTCTGAATCGCTTTTATTTTTTTGTTGGAATGGTCTCGAGGTAGCATTTCTAAATCTATAATTTAATTAGCAAAATTTGAACTCATTAATTCTATAGATTAATTTTAGTATTAGTTGTCTGAATCACGGACGCACCTCAATAATTTGGAGATTTTAGGAGATCCATAACTCCGAATCACGATCTGTTTATTTTGTCGAAAAGCGGACACAAAAACCTATAACATACTAAATTTTTTGAATCTTTGGATTCTGTTTGATATAGTTGATATTCCATAGAAGTTGTTTGTGTTAGACGAACTTCGAATTATGGAACACATTATATGTGTATTTGTTGAACTAAACATTTTGTTATTTGTAGTAAAATATTTTTGCCTGCATATTTTTGGATTGTTATCTATTATCTATGTTTTATATGGGAGAAAATAATGGTAAAATAGCACTTATAAGTACCAAAAAAGAACAACAATATCTATTTTTGGAAAGTAGATTTTACAAAGAATTTCGCACACCTGGAGCTCTATATAAAAGAGTAGCTGGAGCAATATGTTATGTACGTAAACATTTTTCTTCTAATGTATCATGTGAAATGAACACATCTGAAAAAAAAAATTATCTACATAAACATTATATTCTAAAATATCATCCGCACAAAATTAACACACCTGAAAAAAAAAATCATGTAATGCAATGTAGGAGTTGATAATGAAAAATATTAAATGTACAGAATTCTACTGAGATATGCAGACGGGCCTACTTATGGGCTGGGACCAGCTCCAGTCCAACCAAATTTTTTTTAAAATAATAATATAGCAGTCGGTCGTTCCAAAAATCAAAAAAGAAATTTTTAGTTCGGCCCAAAAGGACTCGAGTTCCTAGTTCCGGCCATGCTGAGATAGTCCAGGTTTAACGTGCGTACAAGTTAGTGCTCGGTCGTCTCTTAGAATTTTGTTTAAATCTTCTAAGGCCTCGTTTGGTTCGCGGAAAGAAAATTGATTCTGGGATTTTTTTTTTGTCCTTTGAAAAATTATAATTTTAATTATTTTTTTTTCGTGTTTGAAAAAACCAAAAAACTTGGAAAGAAAAGTGAATCCTTAAAGGAGAAAAATGAATCATTAAATTGGTGAAAGAAATCACTTTTCCTCCTATTTTGTTTCCTCTTGAAAATCAAATTAATTTTGAGTGGCACCCCACTTTATTTTTGCATATTCAAGATGCACCCCACAAGTTTACAACAATGTAAAGTACCTCCCACTTTTGACGGTTTTCGTCTCCAACTTACGGTCAACCCCTTTGACCATATTTTTTTGACCAAAATACCCCTGTATTCTTTTCCGTATCTCCCTATATTTTCAGTGTCTGTCCCCTCCCCGCCGTCGGCGTGCCTCCGCCGCCCCCCTTCGTCGGGCCCTAGCGCCACCCCCCCCCCCCCCTCCCCGACCTCGCCGCCTCCCTCCCCGACCTCGCCGTCCCCCCTCTCCGACCTCCCCGATGGCACGCAAGTCGGAAGGGCGAACAGGGCGGCGACGCTGCTCTGCTGGTGGTAGTTCTGGATTTCCTCGAGCAGGAGCGAGGCGTAGGAGCTCGGATTGGGGAACGCGTCCTCCGGGTTCGGACTGACTAGATGGTGGTGGTCGAAGTCTTTCGACGATCTCCTCGAGGATCTAGTTCTTGTTACCGTCCGTGCGGTTTGCATATCGGTAACCATTTCGGACTCTCGTAGCTTCTCGTTTGCTCTGCAACTCATAAGCTGCTCCCGAACATAGCTGCTAATGTTGTTGTTGTACATTCAACATTAGCACAGGAGTAAAGATGCACACAAAAAAAAAAATCAAGCAAACAGGTTATTGGCTCACATGGCTTCTGACCGGACTAGGCTTTCGGAGAGCCTCCTCTCCTTCCCTACTCTTCGTAGCCTTCTGGTTCGACCGGAGGGAGTTCACGTCAACCTCGGCCATGGGGTTTCTTCTACAGGGGGACTCCTCCCCCTTCCTAGAGGAGCTCCGGCTTAGCGACTGATTTCGTTCTTCTTCTGTTGCTTCTCTTCGGAGGAGTTGGAGTACTCCGTCGGGGTCGGGGACGGGGGCGGCGACGTCAGGGAGGGGGGGGGGGGGGGGGGGGGGGGGGGGGGGGGGCAGCGGCGAGGGGGGTGGGGGCGAGAGACACGGTGAAGAAAACAACATGTCGGGAGTATTTTTGTCAAAAAATTTGGATCAACCTGTTGACCGTCCATATTGAACGGAAAACGTCAAAAGTGGAGGGTATCTTACATTATTGTAAACTTGTGGGGTGCACTGTAAATATGGTAAACAAAAGTGGGATGCCACTCAAAATTTCTCATTAATTTATTGCTTTGACAGTAACAACTAAGAAATACAATTTTTCTCTATACATGTAACAGGAACTAGTCACACCTTGATTGGAATCGACAAGATTGCAGCCAACTGTCCCCAGTTGTCAAACGGGATATTAGACCATTCCTCGTAATCAAAAGCCATAATCTTCTAGATCTGCAAAGAAAAAGACCAAATTAAATTGCCCCCCTTAATAAACAAATAGCGTTAACTCTACATCCACAAAGGAATATAACTGCTGATCTTCCGGTAAGGTCAGTTTGGTTCATGAGATCAGAACCTTGAAAAAGAAAAATTATTGGTTGATGTCAAAATAATGAACAGTAAAATAAAATAGTTTGCAAAGGAAAAGGAAAGGGAAACAAGGCCGCCACACACCCCAAGTATTGACTTAACTCCTCAATTTCCTGCTCAAATATATATACGAAATAAATATAGTGACTCCTATTTTTCATGAGTATTACTATGGACTACCTCTATCCTGAAAACAATTACACTGACAATCTTTCTTCTTTATAAATTTTTATAAAACATAGGGGTAGTTAGTGTTATAAGTTTCTATATAAGTTTCAAAGTAGAAGTAATTTTTGTAATAAGTGTAAAACATAGGAGTAGTTAAGACAATTTGCTCAAGATATATTCTAACAATATTACTCAACTTTCCGAACACCGAGAATAAAAATTGTCAAAGAATTGATTTCCTTTCCTTTCCGCGAACCTAACATGGACTAGAGTAAAACTTTGATACAAAAGGAGATATCAAATTTTTTATACCTTCTTTGAAAGACAAGTGGACCCGTACACTAATTTTATGTCCACACGTTTTACGAAGTAAGAGGGGGACCCACTTGTCATACGAAAGAGGTATCAAAACTTTGATACCGCCTTCTGTATCAAAGTTTTTTCTCCAGTAAACGAGTAAAAATTTGATACAAAAGTAAGTATAAAATTTTTGATACCTCATTTGTATGACAAGTGGGCCCATACACTAATTTTATGTCCACACGTTTTACAAAGTAAGAGGGAGGCCCACTTGTGATACGAAGGAGGTATCAAAACTTTGATACCGCCTTCTGTATCAAAGTTTTTTTTTTTCCAGTAAACGAGTAAAACTTTGATACAGAAGGAAGTATAAAATTTTGAGTTATTTGTATTTGCCCCCCCAATTGTTAATCATAACTCTACTTCCCCCCCAAATTTATTTTAATTAGTATTACCCCCCCCCCCCCCCCCCCCCCCCAATCTTCGGATAAAGTGCAAATAAACCCTCCTTATATTTTCATTTTTGCATTTGAAGACCCCTTGTTTAAATTTTTTTTTTTTCATATTTTCATTTTTGTTCAGTTTGTACCCATGTCGTTAACAGCCGTTAATATACGTCTAAAATAAGATTTTACCCCTCCCCCCACGCTCTCCCCCCTCTCTCTCCGGTGGCGGGGGCTTATCAAGCGGGGCCGACCAGAGGAGAGGGGAGGGTAGCCGGCCAGCGAAGGGAGGAGGGGGCGGGTCAAGCTAGGGGTGAGCATTCGGTTAATTCGGTTCAAATCGAACCGAAAACTGAATTGAACCGAAAATCGAATAAGCAAAACCGAAATCGAACCGAATTGGCCCATAACTGAATCAAATTGAACCGAATTAAATAGGTTCGATTTTCAGTTTATTCAATTTTTTGGTTTATTTGCACTTTTTTGTTAATATATATAGTACTTATATATATATATATATATATATATATATATATATATATATATATATAAATTAAATTAAATTTTCTTATTTGGTTTTAGGTTTTGGACCGAAAACGAAACCGAATAAGAAAATTTAGTATTTTCAAAACCGAAATCGAATCGAATCTTTTTTAAACCGAATCGAATCTCGGTTCGGTTCGGTTTGATTTTTTCTTATTCGGTCCACCTCAACCCCCCCTCCTCCCTCCGCTGGCCAGTCCCCCCAATCCCCCTCCTCCCTCCGCTGGCCGGCCATGCTCAACCTAGGGGTGAGCATTATTCGATTTTTGACCGAAAATCGAACCGAATCGAATAAGAGATTCGGTTCGATTTAAAAAAAAATTGGTTCGGTTTTGGTTTCGAAAATACTAAATTTTTTTATTCGATTTCGGTTTTGGTCCAAAACCGAAAACCGAATATATATATATATATATATATATATATATATATATATATATATATATATATATATATATATACTAAATAAATTTAGGTATATTTAAGTACTATATATATTAAAAAATATGCAAATAAACCAAAAAATGAATAAACCGAAAATCGAATCGATTTAATTCGGTTCGGTTTGTTTCTGTTATGGACCAATTCTGTTCGGTTTCAGTTTTGCTTATTCGATTTTCGGTTCATTCGGTTCGGTTTGAACCGAATTAACCGAATGCTCACCCCTAGCTCGACCCGCCCCCTCCTCCCTCCGCTGGCCGGCCACCCTCCCCTCTCCTCTAGTCGGCCCCGCTTGACATGCCCCCACCACCGGAGAGGGGGGGAGGGGTAAAATCTTATTTTTAGACGTATTTTAATGACTTTTAACGGCATGGGTGCAAAATGAACAAAAATTTAAATGTTGAATTTTTTTTTAAACAAAAGGTCTTCAAATGCAAAAACAAAAATCTAAAGAGGGTTTGTTTGCACTTTACATAGGATTGGGGGGGGTTACACTAATTAAAATAAAATTGGGGGGGAATTAGAAATATGATTAGCAATTGGGAGGGTAAATACAAATAACTCTAAAATTTTTGATACCTTCTTTGTATAACAAGTGGGCCCATACACTAATTTTATGTCCACACGTTTTACGAAGTAAGAGGGAGGGGCCCACTTGTCATACGAAGGAGGTATAAAAATTTTGATACCGCCTTCTGTATCAAAGTTTTCTCCAGTAAACGAGTAAAACTTTGATACATCACAATATCAGTAAACAAGTATATCTGCTAAAAGACATCAGAATATCATATTCGTGTGTCGTCCCATGCGTACCGTCTTGGCAAACCGAATCCGTATCGATCAGCTGAAGCAAGGAGAGAGAGGAGCAGGTTGCTTTCTAGGAGATGCCTTCGAGTTCTAACCATTTGTGGCACTCGCCTTTGCTTCCAGGTCCAGCAACCCCCTATTTTTCTTTGTCTGCGTGTGGAGCCTGGGGCCGACATTCTGAGTGCACTCGGCGCGCGCATGTAAAGAAGCAGAGCAACAAAATAATATGGTGGGTCTGGGGAAGTCCCTCTCAGTGGAGCTGCAGTGTCAAGCAAATCAATCAACCAGCCCCCGGGGTCGCAACCCCACCACTTCCCATCCCACCCAACCCCCATGACAAAGCAATGCACCTGTAGTAGAAGAAGAGGTAAAAGTTAGTATCAATGAATAGAGGATTTAGTTGTTGAAAAAGAAGTAGCCATCATAATAATATCAAGTCCATCATCATCATATATCGCTATTCCTCCACCAATACAACATCCCCACCCACCCCTCGCCCCTTTCACACAACAAACAAGTCAATCTTCACTTAGCCTCGTTTAGTTCGCGGAATCACAGGGTTCGAAAAAGAAAAGTCATTACTTCCTTATATTTGGACGTCAGATGAATTGAGAACCAAAGAAAAGTCATTACCAATGAAAATGAAATGAGGGGCCCACATTTAAGTATGCATCTTTTCCTTCCAATTTTTTTTCGCATTTCCAAATACTGGAAAGAAAAATCTAATGGTAATTGTAATGTCCAAAAGGAAAGAAAATACCAAGGAGTTTATTTCCTTTCCTTTACGCGAAACAAATGAGGCCTTAGATGTCGAAAGCTTACTTATAAGCCTCCCACCACCAAAGTCTTGAAAGAAGAAAGGATACACAGTCCAATTTGGAGGGCTTTCAAGAATTTTAGATGGATCCTTCCTTCAATGCAGCATCCAGGTTCTGCTACAACCAGGGCCAGGACGCCATGGGAGAGACGGAGGCGGGCGGCGGAGACGGAGACGGAGGCTTCTCGGGCCTGCTGGAAGTATACGTCCACCACGCCCGCAACATACACAACATCTGCATCTACGCGAACCAGGACGTGTACGCGAAGTTCTCCCTGACCTGCAGCCCCGACGACGTCCTGTCCACCAGCGTCGTCGCCGGCGGAGGCAAGAACCCGCAGTTCGACGAGAGGCTCGCCACCATCAAGGTGCCGCACCCGGACGCCGTGCTCAAATGTGAGATCTGGATGCTGAGCAGGGCCAGGAACTTCTTGGAAGATCAGCTGCTCGGGTTCGCTCTGGTCCCCCTGTCCTCGGTGGCGGCCGCGGCCAAGAGAAAACTGACGCAGGACTTCACCCTCTCGTCCACCGACCTCTTCCACTCGCCTGCCGGCACGGTCCAGCTCACCCTCTACCTCCATAGCACCTCCGACAAGCACTCCTTCGCTTTGGAATCCTCCTCCAACCACACCTCATCCATCACTTCCGAGGTGGTCATACTAGACCCGGAAGAGCTGGGGACGATCGAGTTCCCCGACGTCAATATTGCCAAGGAGAACCAGAAGATGGTTTCTCAGTACTTCGACATGGCAGCAGCACACGCTCCTTCGTCCCCTCCGAGAGCAGCTGCTGCTGCTGCTCCTTTCCAATTCACAGCTCTGTTGCAATCCGTCGATGACTATGAGATGGCGGCGAACTCTAGCGACGACAACATCGGTGGATCCGACTCTCCCGACGGGAGTATTGGCAATTCCGGGCCCTTCACTGCTTCTACCACGACTAGCCTGAGCGACGATAGGAATTCTGCAGACTCTACCGAGAAAAAGAATAGACAGGAAGTTTCTGACAGCGCCAAGGTTGAGACTGGCCATAGTGGTGGAACCAACTCTCCTGATACTCCCACTTCCAAATGCGGGGCTGGTGCGGGAGATGGGAAGGAGGACAACAAGCTCTCAAGCATGGAAAAGGTGGAGGATCGCGGGAAAGAGCAGCATGATATAGATTCAGTCTTCAAGTCCCCGATGGGAAATATCAATCTCGAGGCCGAGCAGAGTGCGATGCAGCAGCAGATTGTGGACATGTACATGAGAAGCATGCAGCAATTTACAGAGTCGCTGGCAAAGATGAAACTTCCCATGGACCTCGACGTTCCGAAAGCTGAGGATGGTGGGGATGTTATCCAGACACAGACGACCGGTGACAAACTGGATCAGCAGCAGCAGCAGCAGCAGCAGAAGAAGAAAGATGGGTCGAGAGTGTTCTATGGCAGTAGGGCTTTCTTCTGAACAAATTACTGTCGGGGTCTGCTTGAAGACGGTCTTCACCTTGTCGTGTCGTGCTGTGTCGTGTCGAAGGTGGGTAGTCTTCAATAACTTGGTTGATCCTAATATGTGTGTATGTGAGTGTTACTAGCTATAACTGTCAAATGGTTCATCAGACCTCGTCTTTGATTTATGCCATTTGATCCTAAAGTTGTCTGTGTGATTGTGGTTGGTCTGTATTTAATTTGAAATATGACTGCTAATTTTCCTATTTCCTCCCAAACTATGCCAATCTTCCTTTCTCATCTCCAGCTCTCTGTCACCACATGAATCCTCCTATATCTGGTTTTTTTTTTCAGTCTGTTCCTGTTTAGTTTCTTTACCAAATCTCAGTATGGCTTCACATAAACTTCCGACCATGGTTTAAAGTATCGGCCGATACCGATACAATTTGGCATGTCCCGATTCAATACCGACCAATACCCGATACTGACCGATACCGACATTGGGGGTCTCTTTTCCGGTCAATTTGGCAAAGAAAATTAAACGAAAAAGACAAATCAACAAGGGTTTCAAGCACAATAAGGTTGTAAAAGCATGTAAAAGAAGAAGATCAATCTATTGTATGTAAACCAATCGGTAAAGGTGACTACTATTTCATTTAATTTCAAAACTACTAAGAAATAACACTGAAAATACTTAAAATTATGTCTAAATGTATAAAATATATGTTTTAAAATGTAAATAATTTATTAATAATTATTTGTTTTCTGATACCAAAAAATCTGATAGTCCGATCCGAAACCGCCGATACTATCGATATCACCGATACCAATACTCATGGGAATAGTCCGATACCGATTCCGATACTGTGAACCTTGCTTCCGACTTGTAGAGATTAGAGACAACTGCGTTCTTCAACCAGCATCTTAGCTGCAACATCTTTCCATATTACCAACACAAATTTTGTTGCAAGCAGTGTATCACCTGCATGTGGGTTATAATCAACACCTAGATTAAATGCTCAAGTTCAGAGCTGACATTCTAAGGGTCTATACAAATACTAAAAAAATAATTATTTTAACCAATGGAAAAAAAGAGAGTTCTTTCTAACATTCCAGGGTCCTGTTACTGCAGTTTCTAAAAGATAGGGAACCTAAATCTAAAAATGGAGATTTCACATTAGTACATTAGTAATACATACCGGAGGTTAAAATTTTGGGATATTCCGATTTTTGGGATCCTATGCGATCGCACAACTTGTACATAATAAAACGATAAATCAGAGACGGGAACCCAATTGACAATTGCCATCTAGACGGTTGTAAGAAAGTTGTAAAGCTTTTGATTGTAATCCTAGCATTGCCCAATTAAAAACTGGTCCCTATGCATGATAGCATCCAATATACATAACTAAAAATTGGTTCTTATGCATGATAGCATCCAATATGCATAATTAAAAATTGGTTCCTGTGTGTGTGAGAGGAGTCTGCAAGAAGTATGCTTCCATCCCTTCTGTCATTCACTTCCATCTTTGCATATAATGTATTTTTCTGTAAAACTAATCATGTTCAAGTGACTATTTTATCTTCAGTCTGACCTTTAAGGACCATTAATTTCATGATGATGCAGTTTATATAAAAGCATTATAGGGTACTTATTATAACCAAACGAGCCTTATCAGAAAGTCGGGTTCACTGTGTCCACCAATTCCTCTGTATCTACAACTGTTAAACACAGATGAACTGTATAGAGTATTCCTAAAGGTGTTAAGATGATTTTCTATAAATATTATGCCATTTTCCTTCTTTTAATTTCCTTGTTGAGAATTTGCCTGTCCTTAAAGCAAACAACAGAAGATCTGAGGTGCAACAGCCTATGTTGTAAGATACACTATATGATATACTACTATTTCGTTACGTAACAGTTGATCCGATATAATACATGTAGGCTAACACTTGCTAGAAAAAATAAGACATTTTCCGTCTTTTTGATGAGATGAGAAAAGACTAAAAAAAATTGGAAGAGAAGAAAAAAATAAGAAAGCTTGCACACGCAAGATTTACCGAGGTTCAGCTAAATTTGAGCCTACGTCCTCCGTCCGTCCCTTCTTCGCTGTTTTCACTATAATCAAATGAAATATTACAAAAGACCTTCTCTCAAGTTGGTAAAACTTAACTTGAGGATCATTCTCTCACAAACTCACTTGAGTTGGATTTCAAGTGTGAGAATTACAAGTTGTGTGTGGTTGTGTTGTTTTTTCAACCTTCACCATCTCCCTATTATTTATAGAGAGGATATGCCTCTTGGGTACAACACATTCATTGCATGGAGAAGACAAAAAAAGTAGTCCTTCCATCTCCCAAGGTTTGTTCTTGCTTCTTTCAATATTCGTTTTTCCTTCTTCAATGTTTTTCCTTCTTCAATGTTCGTTGTATGGAGAAAGATAAGGCATCAATGTTGCATGTATGTAGTCATCATGGAGATGGACACCGTTCCCATCAATCCCCCCCTCCATCCTTATGAGAAGAAAGTTTTCAAAGAATACTCATACATGCCATCCTTCGGCAGAAGTCATGCTTCTCTTTTGGTAGAGATTTCATCATCATATCACATGGATTTTGGCTTGTATCAATCTTCTAAATGTGCATAAGACGATTCTCCAAAGCATCTTGGACCAGTATTGGCATATGCCGATGTGTTTTGTCATTGAGCGATATGTAGCATTTTTACTTAAATCAATGACGCTTTGACTGTCACAATATAGAGTGTACTTATCTTTAGAGATAACTCCTTTAGAAAATTCTTCATCCACAAGAGCTCCTTGCTAACTTTTGTAGCTGCGATATATTCAGCTTCTGTGGTGCATAGAACAATATACTTTTGCAGCTTTGATTGTCATGATACGGCTCCCCCCCTGCAAAGGTAAATAATTATTCCGATGTGGACTTTTTTTTATCCAAGTCACCTGCCATGTCAGAATTAGTGTAACCTTTCAAGACAGGTTTGCCATCTCCAAAACATAAAGAATATTTAGAGGTTCCTCTAAGATATCATAGGATCCACTTTACTGCTTCCCAATATTCTTTACTTGGATTGGCAAGAAAGCGTCTTACCACTCCAACTGCATGCGCTATGTCGGATCTTGTACAAACCATGGAGTACATCAGCTTCCGACGGCCGAGGTAAATGAAATGTTCTTTATCTCCTCCTTCTCCGTCCTATTTGAAGGGCTTTATTGTGTAATTTGTTTTAAATGAGCTGTTAGCGGTATGCTGACTGGCTTGGAGTTTAACATATTGAATTTCTCCATAACACGTTTAATATCTCTCTTGTGATAGCTATAACTTTCTCGCATTTCTGTCTTGAGAAATCTTCATCCTCAATATATGTTGTGCAAGTCATAAATTATTCATGTCAAAGGACTTACTCAATTCCTTCTTCAACCTGTCAATCTTGGATATATATTTTCCAACAAGAAGCATATCATCAACATACAAAGAGAGAATAATGAAATCATTATCAGAGAACTTGAGGACATAAATACAGTGATCTGCATATGTTCTTTTGTACCCATGGTCAAGCATAAAAGAATCAAACATTTTATACCATTGTCACGGTGCCTGCTTGAGCCCATACAAGCTTTTCTTCAATTTGCAAACCAAGTGTTCTTTGTCTTTTACCTTGAAACCCTCTGATTGCTCCATATAGATTTCTTCTACCAAATCACCATGGAGGAATGTTGTCTTCACATCTAACTGCTCAACTTCAAGATCTTGAGAACAAGACCAAGAATAACCCAAATAGAAGACATCTTCACAACTGGAGAAAATATTTCTTCATAATCAATACCTTGCTTCTGACTGAAGCATTTCACCACGAGACGAGTTTTGTACTTGACATGGCAATTTCCTTCGTTCTTGATTTTGAACACCCATTTGTTCTTCAAGGTTTTTCTGTTCTTAGGTACCTCCACCATTTGTTCTTCAAGGTTTTTCTGTTCTTCGGTACCTCCACCAGATCATAAGTGTGGTTCTTATGCAAAGAATTTATCTCCTCTTGCATAGCTTTCTTCCACTTGGCACGATCTTCATGAACTTGTGCTTCATGAAAACTTTCTGGTTCGTCTGCATCAGTCAACATAGTTACTCTAAAGCAGGATATCTAGTTGAGGGCTGTCGATATCTCTCCGATCGTCTCAACTGAGGTGTTTGTGGCTGATCCATATATAGTGGCTCTGCATGTTCATGCCCTCCTACTCAAAACCTGGAGAACCTAAATTTTTTTCTTCTTGTACATCTTGAAAATTATTATTTTCTAGCATAGGAGAAGGAAAAACATGTGAGGAGATTGAATCTGGGACGATGTGAATATTTTGTAGCTCATCTTTTTAAAAAAAAATCATCAAGTGTTTTATCTTCGCAAAATATAACATACCCGCTCCTCATAATTTTCTTATTTTTAGGATCACACAACCTATATCCAAATTCATCATTTATATATCTCATGAATATGCATGGAATGGATTTATCTTCAAGTTTTGTTTAGTTCTCCTTAGGTACATGCACAAATGCCACGTATCCGAACACCTGGGAATAGAAAATATCATTTCCACTTCAAACCTTCCAGGAATATCTCCATCCAAAGGAACTGGGGGGATAAGTTTATCAAGTAGCAAACATTTCGTACAACTTCTCTCCAAAATATTTTTGGTAATTTAGCTAAGAATAACACTCCTTATCCTTTCCACAATTGTGCAGTTCATCCTTTCTGCAATCCCATTGTGTTGTGGTCAGTGTGGGACAGACTTTTGGTGTCTAATGTCATATTTCGAGCAATAACTTTCAAAAATCCTTGAAGTATACTCACCACCATTATCCGTGTGAATACACTTCAAGAGCATCCCAGTTTCTTTTTTAATTTTAATATAAAAATCTTTAAAAACTTCAAAGACTTGATCTTTGGCTTTTAGAACATACATTCACAGATTTCTAGATACATCATCTATGAAGGTCACAAAGTAGGAGGCACCGCTGAAGGTTTTAACATTTATGGGTCCGCATACATCCGAATAGACTAGTTCAATATGCTGGGGTTTTTTTAAAATAATTTTTAACAAAAGCTACCCGGTTTGTTTCCAATCAAGCATATCACGGTGGGATAAAGAGTAGTTATCACCTTGCAAGAGTTTCTAGCCCTTTCTGGTTCATGTGGCCAAGCCGCTTGTGCTACAAATTCATAGAGGTACCTTCTACTGTTCCAAGTTCATCATTCTCCAAGTGTAACTGAGTCTTGTAGGGAGTGCAACACTTCTTTCCTCTCGCTAGTACAAGTGATCCTTTGGTAAGCTTCCAACATCCTTTACCGAAGCTATTTGTTCATCAAACTTGCCGGTGGAGAGAACATTGAGACGAAGAGGGCACAAATCTAACATCTTTTAGCATCATCTTTGTTCCAAGATTAGTGGTAACAAAGGTTGTAAAAGGCGCTAGGCGTCAGGCGGGCGGCCACCCACCGCCTAGCGCCTAGGCGGCCTTCTAATATTAGGCGGTCGCCGCATATATATATATATATATATATATATATATATATATATATGAATTAAAAATATGCTTAAGTAAAATATTATACCCCAAGTTCAAAACCTCTCATAATAACTAAACATAGTCAAATTCATAGTACAATACTACAAGTTCAAACATAATTCAAATAGTTAACACTAACAAAATATAGCAATAACAATACAAAATAACAATATCCTATCTCTTTCCACTAAGTGTCCATCGGCACGGACCCTACTTCTTCATTTTCATAGTCAACAAAAGGTGTAGAAGGATCATCAGATTCACACTCAATATCCTCATCTCCTCCATCTACGGTGTCATCATCCGATTCAACTTCTTGTTCTGGCACGGCAATTCTGCTACTTCTTTTAGGTTGTAAGTAGGCCTCTTCTCCTTCAATAACTTGGCGGCCGCCATGTTATTCAGCGCATTATCCGTCACAACTTGAACAACACTTTTGGGCCCAATTTCTTCAATGCATTTGTCAACATAATGGAATATATATTCTGAGTGTGTGCATCTGTTGAAGCTTCTTGTGAAGAATAGAAACTTGTACCTTAAGGAAAGAATAAAAAAATATTTTACCATTAAGCAAAAAATATTTTACCACTAGCCAAATATTAACACTTACATATGAATTTTACCATTAAGCAAAAAATATCATACCTTTAATACAATTGATGCACATGTTCATGATACTCCTCTTACGGTCGGTCCAAGCGTCTGTTATAACTAAACCACCACTTTTAGCCAATTCTTCTTCGTGCTTTTTGAGTGACTCTTTAGTTTTCTCCATCTCTTTCTTCAAAAGTGGTTCCCTCAACATATATTGGCTTGGCTTCCGATAACCTGGACCGAATTGACCAACGGCTTCAATGAACCGGTTAAAGCTATCAAGGGTAATAGCATAGAAAGATATGTCGGCCTCATATACCCACTTAGCCAAATATTGATGCACAGCTTCCGTCTTTTCCTTGAATAATGTCTCATTCATATTTTGTTGTCTTAGCTTCTTTGTCGTACTTGTCCCACTATCGGGATTGATAGATGTAGCCCATTTGTCCATAGCTCCAAGAAAATGTGGTCTTTTCCTTGATCCCACAATTTCAATTTCTTCTTCATCTTGTGGCTCTATTTCTACCTCCTCATGATTTCCTCTTGTTTTTTATCCATCTTCTTGACTCTGGTAGCTTGAATAGCCGCCTTACATTTATCTTGATCTTCTTTCGTAGATCTTGGACATGAGGCCACATTTCCCTTAATATGTCATATATGTTGTTTGATCCTATAAATTCTCCCTGAACAAATTTTGCCACATAATTTGCATTTCAATTTGTCTAAATTTGAAGGATCAACAAGTGCACCATAGTCCTATCCAATGTCAGTAAAGGAACGCCTAAGTATTGATGAACTTGAAATGTTTATGTCGTCAGAGGATGGCGTATTAGATCCATTTTCAGACATTTTTCTGTTTCACATAACAAAAACATATTAAACAAATTAAAAAAATTAGCGCCTCACTAACTAGTGTTCAATATATCTATTGTACTGTGTCCACATTACATATATTGAACTGTGACTGTGATTAATATCATGTCTGTTTCACTTTCACATAACATTTTTTTAATATTTTTTATTTACTATTTTTATTGACTGTGATTGAACTGTGACTGTGCTTATTGCTTAATATTTCAGTGTAGAAAAAAAATGTAAATAAAAGAAAAGAAGCAGCAGAGCCGCTCAAGCCAGAAAGAGAGAAAAAAGAAAAAAAGAAGAAGGAAAGAAGCAGAGAGCCGCTCAAGAAAAAGAAAGGAAAAAATAGAATCGACTGAAGATGCAGCCGCTCAAGGAGGAGGAGAAGAAGAAGAATAATGAAAAGAAAAAGAAAAAGAAGAAGACCAAGAAGTAGAAGAAGAAAAAGTAGGGAAGAAGCTTACCTCTTGTTGCTGCTGCCGCTGCTTCTTCTTCTTCTCTTCTTGAGCAACTGCTGAATGCTGCTGTTGCTACTTGCTCTTCCATCCTCAATAATTAGGTATGTAAACGGGTCGGATTAACGAGTCACGGATTTGTTTCACTTAAAAAAAATTCAAAAAGCCTGCTCGTAGGCGGCCGCATGAATCCGCCTAAGCGGGCGCCTTTTCATCCCAGCCGCCTATAGGCCGACTCCGGCCAAATATTGGGCGGTGGGTGCCCGCCCAACGCCTAGGCGCCGCCTAATACCGACTTTTAGAACACTGATGGTAACACAAATATTTTCAATGCCAAGAATTTAAGAAGGGTTTTTTGTTACCCATTTTTACCGTTCCAAGATTTCCTTCACGAAGCGAGGTGAAGTAGTCCTTCCAGAGAGTAGCATGGTAGGAGGCACCAGAATCAATCACCCATTCCGAGTCTTAGCAAGTGAGATTTGTACATTCTTCTTCACATGCCGAAAAAATAAAATTTCATTGTTACTGACAAAGGCGGTAGCAATTGATGTCCTTCCTAGCCTTTGTCTCCACTCTTACCACAGTGATAGCAATTGATGTCCTTCCTAGCCTTTGATTTTCCTCTCGACTTGTCTCAGTTCAAAGGCTATCGGCTTTTGCTCATCTCCTTATTCTCGGCAACAAGAGCATAAGAATGGGAGGATCCGGATAACTTTCTTCAAATTTCTCATTCAAAAGGCTGCTTGTAACTTGGCTCATGGATACAATTCCATCACGTGCAGAGTTACTACGAGACACCACCAGAGTCTCCCAACTATCTGTAGGAACGAAATTGTAAAGCAGAATACTCTAGAGGGGGGGTGAATAGAGTAGGCAGCGGAATATTGCTAATTAAAAACTTTGTTAGCAGTTAGATCACAGAAATAATAATAATCACAAAGTAATAACTGTAAAGAAAAGAGTTCAGAAGGCAAATGCAAACACAGAGATTTATATTGGTTTTCCTCTTGTGAGGACTAGTCCAGTCAGAAGAACTCTAGCTTTCAGTTGAACCCACTATTGGAAAATTCCGCAAGTTTTCATACGAAGTCTTTGCAACTTCTACAGATGCGAGCTTTGATATAAAGAACTCGACCAACTTCAGTTTTGAAAAGTCTTTCTTCAATCAAGCCTCTGATTACAATTTCTCTGAAATCTTCTAGACCGCACCGTACCGGCAAATTGACTAGAGAATTGTAACTGGCTTGGAATTTGAAAATGAAAGCTTTTTGAAAACTCTTTGGAAGAAACGTAAGCTTTAGAAGAGAAGACATGAAGTGAATGAGTGATTTTGAATGATCAGAATTCCTCTTTATTTATAGTTTTTCCAAAGACAGAACTCTGACAGAATTTGGACAAAATTCGGACAGAATTCTATGCAACAAACCACAACTGAAGGGAAACCAAGTTCAAAAACCAACGTTCATATAAAGTTCACCTTGGCCGAACTCTGGCCGAGTTCTGTCAGGGTTGGTCAGGGTTATTTTATGAAAAATATTTTAGGGCTTTTTGAAATCCTTTAGAAGCTTTTGTAAATAATAGATGTTTTTCAAAATATAGGTCAATTTTGAAAACGATTTTGGATAGCAATTTTGAAAACGATTTTGGATAGCCTATTTGCCAGTACGACTCGGTGTACAATGTATTCCTAGACTCAAAAAAATAAAAATTATATTGCATAAGGAAATACAGTCTCGAGTGGCAAACATAGCTTCGGTCTTGAGCAGTGTCCAAAACGTCTTGAGTAAAACATCTGAGTTGTGCAGTATATCGAGATAGAGTTTGATCAATTATTAAAATCAGGTTTGACCATGATCAATTATTAATATCTTTGGTCTTTATCAAATCAAAATTGTACCGATATAATGTACCAAAAAAATTATTCCTGAAAATTGTTCATAACCTGTATTCATGAAGATGTTAGATCTTATTTCTACCCCGTTGTCACTTAGCAAAATAATTACAAAAGAGAAAGCTCCCCCGCAATATATGTATAAGTAACAATCAGTGAAGAACAGAAAAATATGGATATATATAAAAACATTTATCACATGCATGGTATAAAAGTTACAGACAGAAAAAATTTGATAAGCATAGAATATTTCACAGGCAGTGTAAATGAAAGCAAAAATAAAAGATAATGCTATAAGAAATGCTGAACTGAATAAAATGCTAAACTGAAGCATATAAACATGTCCATCAGACAAAAAAAGTCACAAATCATAACCACAATAAGAGTACTGATACTAGCTTGGAATGTCGAAGCATTTTCAAGTAAACAAAAGACAAAATCATCAGTCTCAAAAGTATGAAAAATCAAAAATCTTCCTCATCGTCATCGTCATCATCTGCAGTGCCAGCATGCCCACCATGTTCGGATGGACCAGCTCCAGATGTGCCAGATCTAGATGTGCCAGCTCCAGAGGTGTGTGGAGTAGCACCAAAAGTACGATACCAATCGTAAGCGTTCCCTGGCCGGAACAGGGAGTGGACCGCCTCATCATCAATACGATAACCAGATACAGAACGGTCTCTAAGAAGAGAGCTAGCAGAGTGACCCGTCTGAGCAAATCTGAGATCGACAAATGAGTTGGCAATAGCCTGGAACCGAGTCACGTCACGGAACTCATGTTCCCTGGAAATGTCAACAAAGAAAGTCTGCAGATCCGAGAGGTGCTGATGAATACCCTCAAAAGTCATAGGGTAAGTCTGAGGAGGAACAAGTGCAGTAGGAGCAGGTGCAGGAGGTGGAGGAGCAGTGGCAATGCTACGACGAGAAAGCTTGAGAAACTTGGACTCAGGGTCCAGAGCGCAAGTGGATAAGTCTATGCCAAAATGCTGAAAGATGCGTGGGATAAGCATCGCATAAGAGAGGTTGCGTTCTCTTTCGCGACATCTACCCATTATCTGAATGATAGTCTTAGGGGCAGAAAAATGAATCCCCTTAAGAATGTGATAGAGGGCAGAAAGTTCTAGTACAGTGACACCATCTTTTGAAGTAGATTTGGGAAGAATAGTGGAATAGATGATGCGATGAAACTCGTAGTTAAACAAGTTCAAGTTGTTGGCCTTGAACTTTCCAGGACGAGCACGTGCGGGCGCACAAAGCTCATTCTTGAAACTAACAATAGTCGTTCCCTCGGAAAAATCGAAGTCGGTGATGTCATTGAGCGGGGCACCTTCGTTTGGAATACCAAGAATTTCTGCTAGCAATACATCATTGAACTCGATATCGATCCCGCCAACACGAGTTCTTACGGTAAAAGTGTCTAACACGAAGTTACAATAGAACAATCTAAGAGAATTAGTAGCTATAGGGAATTGTAGGGTAGCAAGATGGTGTAACCCAAATGCCTCAAAGAAGAGACGGTGATAAGGAAATACAGTCCATTTAATCGGAGCGTCGGTGCATATAGTACGTATAGTAAAATCGGCATACCAAAACAATGCTTGGTCATGAGTTTTGAAGTTAAACTCATCCGATACGCCGTCACCCGATTGGACCGAAAAAAGAGGGAATCCATGTTCGGATCATAAGACGATGCCTCTTCACTAGCATGGGTCTTCTTCCTCTTGAAAGGATTGAATCCCTTAGGCATTCTTTCCCAAAACTAAGAAACCCTAAAAATTTGAAAGTGGAGGAGAGAAGGAGTTATACCTTCCGAGAATCAAGTATGTTGTAGAGGACGAGATTCTCCGCACGAATCCAAATTTTGGATGGAAATCTCCACTTATAATGGAAGAAAATTAGTGGAAAAAGCTAGGGTTTGGGGTGTTCTTCGGCTTCTACTGCTGTGATGATGAATTGGTTTGGAGGAGATGAAGAGGAGAAGGCCTCGGGTTATGATTAAAACGCATATAACACCAACAGAACTCTGGCCGAATTCTGACCGAACTCGGGCCGAATTCGCCTAGGGTTCTCCTGGGTTTAAAAAAAATGGGCCATATCCTTTTCATCATCTCATTTCAAATATTTAATTCAAAATTTAGTAATTTTAAATTTCAAATAATATAATTATATTATTTTATAAATTAATTTTTCTTTACTGAGCATCTGTTTCAGATTAGCTGTAGGAGTAATGTCCCAACTAACGGGAGTTCACAGCGGGAACAATTAAGTACCGCTTCGCTTCGACCGTAGTCGTGGTGACAAACATACTCTTTGTAGGCTTGTCTCGAAAATAGTTATTGAGTATTGAATAAATTAATTAATAAAACAAAGTTAATTAATCTTATTGACATCTAAAATTCCTAATTCTCGACGTAAATAATTGAAACGATCGTCCGCTAGAGATTTTGTGAATATGTCAGCCAATTGATTCTGTGTGTCTATGTATACAAGGTCTATATCTCCATTTTGTTGATGATCTCTAAGAAAATGATGTCGAATCTCGATATGCTTAGTACGAGAGTGACATACTAGGATTCTTAGTCAAATTTATAGAACTAGTGTTATTACAGAAAATGGGTATATGTGTGTAATGCAATCCAAAGTCTTCTAAAGTTTGCTTCATCCACAAAATTTGTGCTCAACAATAGTCATTGCGGCGATATACTCAGCCTCAGTTGTTGATAATGCGACAGAATTTTGCTTTTTGCTAAACCAAGAGACTAGGGCTTTTCCTAGGAAATGACATGTATCGCTGATACTTTTTCTATCTACTTTGTATCCGGCAAAATCAGCATCAGAATAACCAGTTAGGTCAAATGACGTAGTTTTAGGATACCATAAACCGACAGAAGAAGTGCCTTTAAGGTATCGGAAGATACGCTTAACTGTGCACAGATTTGATTACTTAGGATTGGCTTGAAAACGTGCACACAAGCAAACACTAAACATAATGTCAGGTCGACTAGCAGTTAAGTACAGTAAGTTACCGATCATACCTCGATACTTATATATGTCGATGGGTTTGCCTTGTTCATCAATATCAAGCTTGGTTGAAGTCGCCATTGGAGTACTAAGTGGTTTGACTGCTTCAGGTCGAACTTACTTTAATAGATCTTTTGTGTACTTTGCTTGATTTATGAACGTCCCATTGTTGGTTTGTTTGATTTGCAGTCCGAGAAAGAACTTCATCTCTCACATCATGCTCATCTCAAACTCATTCTGCATAAACTTTGAAAATTCTTGACAAAGAGATTCATCAGTAGATCCAAAAATAATATAATCTACATAGATTTGAATCAAAAGAAGATTATTATTCAAAATTTTATAAACAGTGTAGTGTCAACCTTTCTCTTTGAAAAATAGTTGTCAAGTAGAAAAGAGCTTAGACGATCGTACCAAGCACGAGAGGCTTGTTTCAAACCGTATAATGCTTTATTCAACTTGAAAAGATAATCAGGATTTTTGAAATCAGTAAAATCTGGAGGTTGAGCTACATAAACTTTTTCTTTTATAAAACCATTCAAAAAGCGCTTTTAACATCCATTTGAAATAACTTAAAATTATGAAAACATGCAAATATACATAACATGCGAATGGATTCTAATATCGCAACTGGGACATAAGTCTCATCGTAGTCGATACCTTCTTCTTGATTGTATCCTTGAGCTACGAGTCGAGTCTTATTACGAGTCACTAAACCATTCTCGTTCAGTTTGTTTCGGAATACCCAATGGGTGCCAATGACCGGATGATCAATGGGCTTAGGAACAAGTTCCCAAACTCGATTCCGTTTGAATTGGTTTAATTTCTCTTGCATAGCATCTAACCAAAAATTATCACTACATTCTTCTTCAATGTTTTTGGGTTCAAACTGAGAAACAAAAGCAACACAAGAAGCTATATCTTTATTAGAGGAACGAGTACTTACACCCTTGGTAATCTCACCAATTGCCAAGTCCTTTGGATGATCTGCCAAGAATCTCATCTCTTTTGGCACATCCTCAGGATTACTGGTTCCGGCTTCTTTGCTTGAAGACTTAGCCGGTGCTTGGTGTGAAGATTATGCATCTTTGTGTGAAGGTTTTGCAGTAGTTGTACTTGGTGTAATCACGTCTTTATTATCGTCATCGACTGAATGTTGATTTAGTTCATCAAACTTGACATTAATTGATTCTTTGATGATCATGGTTCTCTTGTTGAAGACTTTGTACCCTTTGCTCTTTGCCGCATAACCTAAAATATCTTAAAAGTATCTAGGTAGACTTCTTCGATATAGGTCGAATTAGAACCCTATTGAGAATATAGCACGCTGTATTGACAGCTTCAGCCCAAAAGTATCTAGGTAGACTAAACTGGTTCAACATTACTCTAGCCATTTCAGATAGAGTCATGTTCTTACGTTCCACAACTCCATTTTATTATGGAGTCCTAGGACAAGAAAACTCGTGCAAATAACCGTGTGTCACAGAATTGCTGGAACTCTGCATTCTCAAATTCGCCGCCATGATCACTGTAAGCCCCTAAATTTTTAAAATATTATTTTTATAATTTTAAATAGCATTTATATCTTTGAAATGAATTATTATAATTATTAGAAATTTTCTAGAATTTTTAAATAATTTTTAAAAGATTTTTAAAACTAAAAATATCAATTTACAATTTATTTAATTGTTTTAATATCAATTTGTAATTATTCTAATTGTTTTAAATATAGTTTGCAATAATCGATTTGTTTGTGCAGATTTTATTTGCACATAACAACAGCGGGGGCTATTTGCAAATTTAGAAATTGCATATTGTAAGGCGGTGGGGGACTTGTGTAAAATAGATTAGTCTGAGGGTTTTTTGCAAAACGACTTTCGTCGTCGGCTGGCCATTGGCCGAGCGACGATCGACAATCGACCTCGACCAAAACCCTAACCCTAATCCCTAATTTCTCGGCCAAAACCCTAATTTAAAACCAAATTCTTGCCTATATATAAGCCCCCGACCAGAACCCTAGCCTAGAACACCACCCCGACCACCCTAGCACCGCCCTAGCCCCCTTTCTTCTCCGACAAGCTCGTCGGAGTTAGCCCCTTGCTGTCGCCCGCCGCTACAGCCACCACCGTCGTGATCCACCACCACCACCTTGTTCGCCTCGCCTCGACGAACCCAGCGCTACCCTTCGCCGCCGACCACGACGCCTCCTCCGCCGTATAGCACCCCCGACAGCTTCCTCGCACCGAACACGTACGTGTCCCTTCGTATCTACTTCACCCCCGTGTCTCATTTTCACGTGGATAGGTCGTCTCGTGTCGGTGAGTTTAACGGTGGACTCGGACACGAGAAATTCGTGACGTGTGTGTCATACACGCCTTGGACACAGGACTCGTGTGTCTTCGTGTCCCTAACTGTCAGGACACAAAGACACAGAACTACGGGTTAATGGGTTAACGGGTTTTCTTCTTTTAGTTAATAGGTTTAATTATGTGGGGTTGGTTTTTATTAATTTGGAGCCCAACCCTAACAGCAAGCTTGGCCGACCCCTCTGGTCAGCCGAGTGGCGCTTGAGAACACCCCCCTTCCAGCGGGCCGAGTTCGAGCCCCCCTTTTTGTGTTCTTTTGTTTGTTTTATTTTTATTTGTTTTATATATATATGTATATATGTATTTATATATATATATATATATATATATATATATATATATATATATATATATATATATATATATATATATACTTAATATAATATATATATATATATATATATATATATATATATATATATATATATATATTTTATATATATATATATATATTTATTTATTTATATGTTCATTATATATATGTAAATATTTATATATTTATGTATATATAAAAATGTATTTGCTGTATATGTATATATATTTCAAATACAATTTTGTGCAAAATATTATTATGTATAAATTTACAAGTTATTTTATTATGTAATTTTATGACTTGTATATTTCACTACTTTAATATATATATTATTAAAATACTTTAATAATTCATATATATATATATATATATATATATATATATATATATATAAATATATATATATATATATATATTTTAATATATGAATTATTGTATTTTATTAATCATGGCCATTTGGTGTCCAAACCTAGCATGGATTTTTAGGCCAAAGTATGTCTAAATACATTCAAGTTCTGTACAAGTCATATTGGACTTGATTCATGGCTTTGGGTCCCGTATCTGGACTTCGGTTCAATTTCGTATACGTGGATAAAATATTAAATAATTATTTATTTATTTTTCAGAAATTATAACTTGCTATTTTTGAATATATATATATATATATATATATATATATTTTAAGCGCTGTAAAAATATGGAAACAATTGTATTTAAGTACTATGTTATAATTTTTTCAGCATTTAATAAGTACTTTTGGTATTTTATAAAAATAGGAAAACAGAACTCATTTTCAGGGTACAGATGTTTAATGATTTTTAATAAATATCTGTGAGGGTTTTTAAATTCCAGAAAAATTAGTATAAATTGCTATAATTAACAAGGATCATTTTGATACTTTATTTTATGTATAATTGAGCTTTTTGTCTATCTTAAAAATTGTTGGAACACAGTGTACAGTCTAATTTATTTATTGAATAATTACGACTTACGATGTATTGTGTAATTTTAGGATATTGTAGTATTGGACCTCATCCTACCGTAGTGTAAAGGCCCTATAAAGTTAGTTTAGGTATTGTGTCATCCCACATTGGTCTCCTATCACTACCAAAATATGTCGATTTAGCGACGGCCAGATCCGTCGCCCGTCCGACGGGAATTCCTATTAGCGACCGATCACTGACGGGTTTTGGCCAAAAAAATTCGTCGACAATCAAATCGTCGCTAATAAGTGTCCGTCGCTATGTAGTCGTTAAGCGACGGAATAGCGACGGATAATCGACTTCACAATACGATGCGTTAGCGACTAATGTCCGACGGGCTTTCGTCCATTTAAAGTATTAAATACTGAACTGTGTAGACAATAGCGATGTACAGGTCCGTCGGTAAACCGTCGTAATTGCGTATCAGAGGGTGTCCTTCCATCGCTAATCCGTCGGCTGCCGTCGATAACAAAGGACGGATTTGTGACGGTTTGCTGACGGAAAATCCGTCGACCAAGTTCTGGAAGAGGTAGGCATTTCCAGCACCATGGCGACGGATACGGCGTCGCTATACCGTCGAAAACTGTCGCTAACAAAAGACGGTTTAGCGATGGAATATTGACGACTTTTCCGTCGACCATGTTCTGGAAGAGGTAGCCATTTCCAGAACAAGAGCGACGGAAAAGTCGTCGCTAGTCCGTCGAACTATATTCCAGCAGAACTGTGCCGACGGATATTCCGTCGTCCACCAGTCGCTAACTGGAAACATTTTCAAATCTCCAGTTAGCGACGGATATGCCGTCGAACAGAGTCAGAAACTGGTAAGTTCCGTCGCTAAACGGTCACTAGTCCGTCGCTAACTGAGAATATTTGAAAAAAAATTACAGAGCTTTCCATGTTCGCAAAAATATGCATAAATCAAACAAATATATAATGCACACCAATTATCCAACAATCACATAGACCAAATATATAATGCACACCAATTATCCAAGAATCACATAGACCAAATATGCACATACGAATTTAATGCACACCAATTATCCAAGAATCATATAGACCAAACCAAATTAATATAAAATAGACATCAATTATCCGGAAGAGTAACCTAATATCCGTCGTTATAATCCGATCATAGCACAAATATTCCAAAATTCCCACAAATATTCCAAAATTTCCACAAATATTCCAAAACACATAGGAAAATCGACTTTGGCCTCAACAAAGACCACAAGTCAGACGATGAATCCTCACAGCCAGGGATCATAGTTGCGTTGAGGCATGTACCATTCTATCAGCCACTTTGCATACGAAGGCTCAATCTGGTTGAGGTCTTCTGTAGGGACAGGAGGGTCGGTCCCGATGCTACTACTCTCTGACGGTGGCTCCTCCTTAACTTCAAGCTTGGGAGCAATCTCTTCCCTGATGGTCATCGGTTCTTCCTTGACCTCGACCTTTGGTGACACCTTCTCCTTAACAGTCACCGGCTCTTGTTTGATGACGGAGACTTCCTCCGTGTCGACCTCCAAGGGTTTCTTACCTCGACCCCTTCCTCGACTAGCAGCACCACCTCGACGAGTCCTAGGAGCCATCTTTCTGACAACAGAAATTCTCATATAGGGTAAAGAAATTTACTCAAATTATAAAAGTTGTGACGTTAGTTTTTTGCGTTCATCATCATTAGAGGGAGCAGCACTGGAAAAGTTGTAACGTTGGTAGCATGAGAGAGTAAAAATCTGTATCACAAGACTAACAGAATTACTATGTAATCATGTACTCACCAATAACCGGATGTAACTGGAGTCGTTGGGCCTATCGTGCAGTAATTGGTGGATCCGCTGGTATAGGCCGGATGTACTTAGTATCTAGTGTATCAGATTTGTATCGGTCTATCGGTTTGGTATAGGACGTATCATATTGGTATTGGCCTTAACAAATTGGTATCGTCCTATATCCGATATGTACATGTATCGGACGAATAGCTAGGATTCATATTGGCCTTATCGATTTGGTATCGGTCATATCCGATAGGTATCGGCCGTGTTGGATTAGTATAGACCATTTCGGATTAGTATCGTGGAAGGTTTAGTAACAACTGTACTTGGATTTCTCTCTTCTCGAGCTAGAATACCATTGCAAGAGAATCACCAGATCGTGATTGGCCAGTTACAGTAACATACATGCTTCCTTTTCCATAAGAAAAAGCGAGATTGAAAAGAAAGTATGTATGTTCTGTAACTGGCCAGTTACGCTCTCGTGACTCTCTTGCAATGGTAATCTAGCTCTAGAAGAGAGAAATCCAAGTACAGTTGTTACTAAACCTTCTACGATACTAATCCGAAATGGTCTATACTAATCCAACACGGCCGATACCTATCGGATATGACCGATACCAAATCCATAAGGCCAATATGAATCCTAGCTATTCGGCCGATACATATCGGATAGGACGATACCAATTCGCTAAGACCAATACCAACCGATACGGCCCATACCAAAACGATAGATCGATACTAATCCGATACGGTCAATACTTATAAGTACCTACGGTCCAGGAGGTTGATCCGCTAGTACATCCATGTACGATCGACGAAGTAACGATCTATTTCAATTTGGATGTAAAAATCTGTATCGTAAGACAAACTAAACATAATCAGTTCTATTTCACATGCTTAATTGCCAAGTATGAGAACGAATGGCTCAGAACACAACCCAAAATTCATTCTAGCATACATTAATGTGAATCATCTATGTTCTGTACATATGGTGTAGTATATGTTCTTATCGTATATAGTATCTGAAGGATATAACAGAATCAAGATGAACTCACATAATGTAATACTAAGACATCATCTACTACTATATAAGATATAGTGATAGGTTGTCGTATCATCATTGTAGAGGGATGAGGGTCGGAGGACAGTCAACTTTATCTACGGCTACATAGTTTCTGTCTCGCCAGTCGAATGGCTTAATTGCCAAGTATGGGAACGAATGGCTCAGAACACAACCCAAGATTCATTCTAGCATACATTAGTGAGTTCATCTTGATTCTGTTACGTTCTTCAGATACTAGATACGATAAGAACATATACTACACCATATGTACAGAACATAGATGATTCACACTAATGAATGCTAGAATGAATGTTGGGTTGTGTTCTGAGCCATCCGTTCTAATCAAGCATCTTCCTTCTCCTCTCCTCCACCATGGCTCTGAACCCATCTGCTCCTCCCTACTTCCCTTCTTTTTATTTGACTCTCTCAACCACATATGATATCCGGCTCAAGTGTAGAGTCGGAGAAGAAGAAGTGGGCAGGAAGAGGAGGGGGAAGCAGCACAGCCGGCGACATGACCCAGAGGAAGTACAGAGGTTTTCTTCAACATACGTAGGAGAACTATAAGAATATATCTTTTCACAACATATCACCTTGTCAAAGACCCTTAATGTGACAACCATGTTACCGCGGTGTCGAAAGACAAACATGTCATAATTTTCTAAGCCGTGTGTTTTGACATAATCCTCCAAACTCTTTCCTGCTATGTAATAATGCAAGATTACTACATAGAAGGAAAGAGTTCGAAAGATTATGTCAAAACACACGGCTTAAAAACTTATGACATGTTAGTCTTCCGACACCGTGGTAACATGATATTCACATGAAGGGTCTTTGACAAGATGACATGTTGTGAAAAGATATATCCTTATAGTTCTCCTACGGATGTTGAAGAAGAACACTGTACTTCCTCCGGGTCATGCCGCCGGCTGTGCTGCTTCCCCCTCCTCTTCCTGCCCACTTCTTTTTCCCCGACTCTACACTTGAGCTGGATATCACATGTGGCTGAGAGAGTCAAATAAAAAGAAGGGAAGTAGGAAGGAGCAGATGGGTTCAGAGCCATGGTGGAGGAGAGGAGGGGGCGCATGCGGCTGGAAGTACAAGGGCGCCAGCGGCTGAAAATGCAAAGGCGCATGCGGCTGGAATTAATCGGGATCATGCGGCCCAGACTCAGAAGTCCATGCGGCCAGGGTCTAGGGTTCTCGGCGGCTCGGGGATCAGGGCCTATGCGGCTGGCAAGTGCTTGAGTTTATTCGGTTCAGGAAGGTGAGCGCATATGCGGCTCGAATTAGAAAGGGGTCTTCATACGGCTGATGGCGAACTCAAGTCCATGCGGCTCTCATAGCAAAACCCATGCGGCCCGGAAGAAGTGAGGGCGCATGAGGCTGGGTCAATGCGATGGCTTATGCGGCTGGGGGGATCAGGGTCTATACGGCTCGAGGATCCAGTCAGTCATGCGGCTGAGAGGAACTGAGGACTTATGCGATTAGGTTAAATTCTTATTTATGCGGCCAAGGATGAAAGCAGTCTTATGCGGCCAGGACGCAAGGGCCTCATGCGGTTTAAGAATGAGACTCAGTCCATGCGGCTGAATAGAACACTTGCCGCGTGAATATTCATGCGGTCAAGTCAAGCACTGTTCGTCTTCTCCAAAATTTCAGAGAAGAAGAACACCATGAACCCAAGCTTCCAAGCTCCATAAAACCTTCATCCAGAGCCCAAATCCGAACTTCCATAGGTCAAAATGGGGTAGAACGAGATTCTCTACAATATGGAACCATCAAAACTAGGAAATAACAAGATTAAATAGATCAAAACCCAAGAAATCCGTAAATGAAATAAACTTAGATCTACAAGAATCCAGCCATGGAAATGAGAAATGTCAAATACTAAAGTGCTTTAGAATGTAGTAAAGAAGAGAATGGAGCAATAAAATCAGAGTTCCTCCATGAAGCAAGTTGCACTTGCCTAGACCTCTCTCTTCTCTCTCTGGTAGGTAGGGAAGTAATGAGGAAGAAGAAGATGAGATTAATGAAGAGAGAGAAAAGAATGGGCTAATAAATACAAATGGTGGTGGTAGGTAGGGAGTTCATCCAAGGGTTCATCATAGACCAAAGAAAATCGAACCAAGCCAAGAAATAACCAAGCCAAGAAATAACCAAGCCAAGATGCAAGCTAAACAAGAAATCATGTAATACAGAATAAATACGTACACGTATTCCAAAAATACGTAATACGAACCACAGGCATTACAGATGAGGGTCAGAGGACAGTCAACTTTATCTACGGCTACATAGTTTCTGCCTCGCCAGTCGAATGGCTGCAGGGACTATGTCCTGTTCACCATGTCGTACCGTAGACTAATGCAAATGGAGCTGGAAATATCCGTCGCTAATCGGTCACTAGTCCGTCGGTAACTGAGAATTTTTTTGAAAAAAATTACAGCACTTTCTCTGTTCACAAAAATATGCATAAACCAAACCAATATATAATGCACACCAATTATCCAACAATCACATAGACCAAATATATAATACACACCAATTATCCAAGAATCACAGAGACCAAATATGTACATACGAATTTAATGCACACCAATTATCCATAATATAATACTAAAACATCATCTACTACTATATAAGATATAGTGATAGGTTGTCGTATCATCATTGCCGAGGGCTGAGGGTCGGAGGACAGTCAACTTTATCTACGGCTACATAGTTTTTGTCTCGAATATAAAATAGACCAAACCAAATTAATATAAAATAGACATCAATTATCTGGAAGAGTAACCTAAATATCCGTCGTAATAATTCGATTTATCTTCAAGTGTGAGAACGGATGGCTCAGAACACAACCCAAAATTCATTCTAGCATACATTAGTGTGAATCATCTATATTCTGTATATATATCGTGTAGTATATGTTCTTATATCGTATCTAGTATCTGAAGGATATAACATAATCAAGATGAACTCACATAATGTAATACTAAGACATCATCTACTACTATATAAGATATAGTGATAGGTTGTCATATCATCATTGCCGAGGGATGAGGGTCGAAGGACAGTCAACTTTATCTACGGCTACATAGTTTCTGCTCACCAGTCAAATGGCTGCAGGAACTATGTCCTGATCACCATGTCATACCGTAGATTAATGCAAATGGAGCTGGAGCCAAAATACAGAAACCAAAATACAAAATACAGAATCAAATCCCTGGGTTCGTCGAAAATACAAAACATAGTTCTAATTCATATGTATTTTAAGTGTGAGAATGGATGGCTCAGAACACAACCCAACCGGAGAGGATACTCTGAGAGATCCATCTGAGTAGGACGTATACTCTGAGAGATCACCTTTACAAGAATGATATCAGTAGTGGGATTGAGTGTTGGAGGAGATATTATCAGAGTATACGTCCTACTCAGATGGGTCTCTCACCGTTACTAATTTTTTCTGACAACATGGTAGATGTGCTCCGTCAACAGATTCTTGCTCCGAGCTAAAACTTTGCCCCGGAGCTCAAGTGGACATCCTTCGTGTAGAGCTCGAGTGAGAGGTTCCTGACAGCATGGTGGTCTCCTTTGTTAAAGAGTACTGATACTTTAACAAAGGAGACCACCATGCTGTCAGGAACCTCTCACTCGAGCTCTACACGAAGGATGTCCACTTGAGCTCCGGGGCAAAGTTTTGGCTCGGAGCAAGAATCTGTTGACGGAGCACATCCACCATGCTGTCAGAAAAAATTAGTAACGGTGAGAGACCTATATGAGTAGGACGTATACTCTGATAATATCTCCTCCAACACTCAATCCCACTACTGATATCATTCTTGTAAAGGTGATCTCTCAGAGTATACGTCCTACTCAGATGGATCTCTCAGAGTATCCTCTCTTGTTGGTTGTCGTATCATCATTGCCAAGGGATGAGGGTCGGAGGACAGTCAACTTTATCTACGGCTACATAGTTTCTGCATCGCCAGTCGAATGGCTGCAGGGACTATGTCCTGATCACCATGTCGTAGTCCAATACAATCCAGAGATTGACACAGTACTAATTCATATATATAGTCCAATACAAATAGTCTAATACAAAAACAACCCAATACAAATAGTCCAATACAAATAAGTACTAATAGCTAATGAGAACCACGCAGCTCACGCAAACGCTCAGTGATACGATCATGCAACCACCTCAAAAAAGTGAGATCTTTGGCGTGAGGAGAGATGTCGTCCCTTGCAACTGCTGCATGAATAGAACTCCCGGTCTTACTAGCTACCGGTGCTGGATGAATAGAACTCCCGGTCTCGCTAGCAACCGGTGCCACTTCCTCCTTAACTGTAGGAGGAGCCACCTCAGCATTCACTGTTTTCCTCAAACGACGTGCCGCTCCTCGGGTCATGGGTGCCATCTGGTAAGATCGATAGTCACAAATAATATAATTGTAACATAAGTAAGCTAACTAAAGGAACCATCATATAATTTGAGTACATTTTCGAAAGCCGATAAAGTATATAAAATTTGATTTTTTGCCAAGTGTGAGAACGGATGGCTCAGAACACAATCCAAGATTCATTCTAGCATACATTAGTGTGAATCATCTATGTTCTGTACATATGGTGTAGTATATGTTCTTATCGTATCTAGTATATGAAGAATGTAACAGAATCAAGATGAACTCACATAATACAATACTAAGACATCATCTACTACCATATAAGATATAGTGATAGGTTGTCGTATCATCATTGCCGAGGGATGAGGGTCGGAGGACAGTCAACTTTATCTACGGCTACATAGTTTCTGCCTCGCCAATCGAATGGCTGCAGGGACTATGTCCTGATCACCATGTCGTACCGTAGATTAATGCAAATGGAGCTGAAACTGGAGCCAAAATACAGTACTACTTTACCATATCGTACCATTTTACTCTCTCCCTCTCTCTCCTCCCCCCCTCCGGCGCTCTCACTCTCTCCGGCGCTCTCATACTACTAATTCCTATATGTTTTAAGTGTGAGAACGGATGGCTCAGAACACAACCCAAAATTCATTCTAGCATACATTAGTGTGAATCATCTATATTCTGTATACATATCATGTAGTATATGTTTTTATATCGTATATAGTATCTGAAGGATATAACAGAATCAAGATGAACTCACATAATGTAACACTAAGACATCATCTACTACTATATAAGATATAGTGATAGGTTGTCGTATCATCATTGTCGAGGGATGAGGATCGGAGGACAGTCAACTTTATCTACGGCTACATAGTTTCTGCCTCGTCAGTCGAATAGCTGCAGGGACTATGTCCTGATCACCATGTCGTACCGTAGATTAATGCAAATGGAGCTGGAAATATCCGTCGCTAACCGGTCACTAGTCCGTCGCTAATTGAGATTGTCACATACACATATGTATATCACAGCTAGATGTATAGATATATACATCTATATAGAAGCACACAACTGATAGAACTCGCACTGTCCTTGAGACAGTGAACATATACACCATGAATCCAAACCCCATATTCACATTTACTAATTCAAACACCACCAAACTAATGGATAACA
The DNA here is from genome assembly GCA_029216955.1 of Iris pallida. NCBI lineage: Eukaryota > Viridiplantae > Streptophyta > Magnoliopsida > Asparagales > Iridaceae > Iris > Iris pallida. Next base: position 39,762 of record JANAVB010042727.1, on the reverse strand, counting down.
CCCAATATGGATAATACATTATTTAGCCAATATATAAACTCAGATGAATTTGAGAAGCAAAGCCTCCCGCCGCCCCCGACCAAAGCCCGCCGCCCCAAGTCCGCCGCCCAGTAGTTCGGTTGCATATATATATATGAAGAGTGCTTATGGCTGTGCGTCGGTTGCATATACCCCCGACGCTCCCGTCCCAAGCCAGCCGCCCAGCCCCCGACGCCGACGCCCCAAGCCAGCCGTCCAGCCCCCGTCGCCCCCGCCCCAAGCCCGCCGCCCAGCCCCCGATGCCCCCGCCCAGCCCCCGACGACCCAGCCCCAAGCCCGCCGCCCAGCCCCTGACGCCCCCGCCCCAAGCCAGCCGCCCAGCCCCCGACGCCCCCGCCCCAAGCCCGCCCCCAGCCTCCGATGTGAGACCCGTCTCACTGTATCGGTATTTTATACGGATACGTATTTATTTGAGCCGTATTTCGTATTTCTCGATTCGTGTGATATTTTAAAATTTCCTAAGTATAGGATTTCATGACTTGGTTTAACTTGGATTTGGTTTTATTTGGTTCGGTTCCACTTTGACTTGGTTTGGTTTGGCTTGGACTTGGTTTGGTTTAGTTTGGTTCTCTATGAGATGAGGTGTATGGTTTAGATTGAGTGGAAAGGAATGAATGGTGGAGATTGCTTGGGCTTGTTATATAAGCCACTTTTTCTCTCTTCCTCCTCATTCACCATCATTCATTTTCTTTTTCCACCAAACCCTAGCCATTAGAGAGAGGCAAGTACACCTTGCCGAATGTTGGACGATTTCTATTTCGTTTGTTCTATTCTCTTCCTTGTTATATTCTAAGCATGTTTAGAACTTGGAGTTTTCGGTTTTACCGAGTGGATTATTGTAGATCTAGCTTTATGGTATTTTCGATTTTCATAGGTTTTGATCTGTCAAACTTGTATATTTTTGTCAACTGATGGTTCCATGTTGTAGAGCATTTCATTCTGCCCCATTTTGACCTATGGAAGTTCGGATTTGGACTCTGGATGAAAGATTCATGGAGCTTGGGAGCCATGGCTTGAGTGGTTCTTCTTCTTGGAAGAATGGGGAAGAAGAACAGTTCATAGCCGCAAGAACTGAGCCGCATAGCTCTTATGCGGCCAGTCATCCTTCCTAGCCGCATAAGCTTACTGCATGATTTGGCCGCATGGCCTATGCTGCAGGAACATACTCCCAGCCGCATGAAGATTTGATCCATCCAGCCGCATGGACTTTTGATTTCCGGGCCGCATGACCCTGATTAGATCGAGCCGCATGGCATAGGACTTACGACTAGCCGTATGGACTTCTACCCGAACCGCATGGAGACCCGCCCCTTTCTGGCCGCATGGCCTTACGTGGGGCTGAGCTGCATGACCTACCCTGGCGGAGCCGCATGAGACTCCCGAGCCACATATACATGTGCTTCCTGAGCCACATGAACATTTACATCCTGGCCGTATGACCCGCATTGGTCCAGCCGCATGAACCCCTTTCATTTTCTGAGCCGCATGCGCCCTCTTTGTCCTGGCCGCATGGGGACCCAGTGATCCTGGCCGCATGAGCCCCTAATTGAGCCGCATGAACCCGACTCCTTTAGCCGCATGCGCCCTGATGAATTCAGCCGCATGGGCTGTTCTCTTCATAACCGCATGAGATCATTCCTGGCCGCATATGCTTTAGCCGCATGACTTTTCTATAACCCTGTGTACTATTATTTTATTACTATTTACCCATGTCTTGTAACCCCTTTATTGCATATTTTTATGCCCATTTTATATCCTTACGCCTTTTGTCCTAAACTTAAAAATCCTGATTTGATTGACATGATTGAAATGACAATTGTACCTGGCATGGTGTGACCAAGAACTGACATGCATGATAACTTGACCTGCTACACATGATAGTGACCCTGAGCCGCAGGGCTCCTTCCTGTGTCTTGTCCAGCTATTTAATTATTTATATTATTATTATTTCTCTATTGTTATTTGATCTTTATTGATGACTTGTGTCTTGTAACCTCAGCATAACTTGAGTCTCCTGATTGAATGCTTGCACTATCCTGTTCTACACTTGTCTCCTGAACACGACAGTGACCCATAGTGGTGCACTCCTGACATGATAACTTGACCTGATAACTTGACCTGCTACACATGACACGGTAATGACCCGTAGTGGTGCACTCTTGACAAGTACCCTGATAATGCTTGATAGTGGTCCGTCGTGGCGCACTCATGATAATGATAATGATAATGATAGTGGCCTGTCGCGGCGCACTCCTGACTAGTACACTTGACATAATAACCTGGCATGATATATCTTGATAAGCTGTTACGATGGCTACCTAACATGACATGACCTGTACAATAACATGGACACCGTGGGCGATTGTGCTTGTATAAATAAACCAGTCCTGTCTTGCATCATGTCTAGGGAGGGAGCTCCTGAGTACCACGGTCAGGAGTACCTACTGAAATGGACAAAGGTTAATGACTAGTATAATTCATTAGACATGAAGAGATGTTTCCCAGTTACAGGCGATCCCATTATCCCGGCCGTAAATGTTTGGACTTGTAGCCTGCCGACGAGTAGGGCACATTTTCAGCCCACTGTCATGTGGGACACTCTTGATTGTCACTCAAAATGATTGAACTCTCTAAATTATTACTATAATGATTGCCTGGATAACCTGGATGGTCTGCAGGGCTTGTGGCTTTGGAATAATCTCATTGCATCTTGCTAGTAACTAGGATTGTGATAACCCTAGTTAGTTAATGTAGAAAGCCGTAGGCAATGATTGGCCGTGATTGATTGGATGGAGTCTAGTCCAGTATAGTATTATCTAGAAGTGATTGATTGCAAGATTGTACCACAATGATTGAATGATTGTCACTCCAGATTGTCACTATAATGATTGTCACTCCAGATTGTCACTATAATGATTGTCACTCCAAAATATTACATGACCTGATTGTTCATATTCGCCCTGTCCTGTACATGATTGTTACATGTCCTGATTTCTTATTTTATCTTGCCGATAAATGGTGGGAGAAACCAAGTTCTGTTCAGACGAAGGGTTACAACCTCGGTCCTTGTTTGGTTTACGGGTTGTAACCTGGTTATCTGAATAGTCCCATGGTTATCTCATCGTATATCACCTTCCCAGTTCTATTTATTTAACATGTTCTCCAGTTTACTTTATGCTCAATAATGATTTACTTGTAGTCTCTCTATGGTCGAGATGAGTGCATTGGTACTGCACAAATCTCGATCCTCCTTTACTTATTGCTTGCTTTGTTTACTAATGATTGCTGGTTTTAAGTTCATAGTTTGGCCTCCTTTGTGGTACTTGCTATTTGGGGTCTGACCCTACTGGTTTTGCATGGCCAGGTTCTGATAGAAAAGCCCGAAGGATCTACCGCACCATCTACTCGACGGTGACCAGCAGGAGCACCAGAGTGCCTCAGTGGGTTTCTTTTATTCTCCCACTGATATGTAAATTCTTCTCTTGTAACGTTTAGCTCCGAGCACGTGTTTAGCTCGTGTTTTGGTATTTTTCTTGATATTGTAGCCTACGGGCATAAACATGATATGTGTATTCTAGACTATAGCTAGTCCTTATTATGTACGACTATTACTCTAGCTAGTCATCAGCTTTGTGGTACTAGCTTCATGATCATTCATGTATATATGGTTCGGGACGCCTTACTATTGTATGTATGATGATCATACTCTTGCTCTTGTATAATTGCCTGTGATTGAGATACCTAGGATTGTTAAACCATAGGATTGACTGATGGCTTGTAGAGTAACCCCCATGTCTTGACAGCTTATACGTGATTTTAGAGTATTAACGTACTTTGGGATTACGTAGCTGGCTATGTCTGCCCCCGCTCTCTAGTATTCTGGTTCTGGGGTGTGACATGGTTTTAGTGGTGGCGCCATGCAGGTCTGAATCTTGATTTTCAGATTTGTGGAGGTTACCATGTTTAGATATCTCAATCACGATTATCCTTATTGATCTCCTTCGGATTATTCTCTACCTCTGATACTTAACTTGATATCTGTTTTGATCATTGATCATTCCTGTTCCCATGATTTGATCTTGTGTCCTTCAACTTTCAAGGGCACTGTTCTTGATCCTTCTGATTATCTTGTTCGTGTTTTGCCGAGGGTAGCTCAGCATTCTTCAGCCAGGCCAGTTATGGAGGATTAGTCTCAGCATGCAGGCAGAGATGTCAGTCCATCCCAATCAGCCAGTCGCTTCTGTCTTCGTATCTTAAGACAGGTGATAGAGTTCATGCATCTGTTTCAACTACGATGACACGTCCTGGATAGAGTCATGTCTTTAACTAAGTTATTGGTACCGACTTACCTTGAGGCTTGACTTTTATCCATTTTGGGAGTCAGCTTAGGCCAGCGAGGACGTTGGTTTCTACACAACTGACTCAGGAGACATACTGATCCATATGCCTCCCGCCCTTCTTGATCATGATTGTATTTGTTCTTGTGCATTTATTCACTGCTTACGCGTTTATTTACATTACTGATTGTTTTACTTTACTATATGCTATGCTTGATTTATTGAGATTGTTGAGTTTTCTGGAGCTTTTGTTTTGTTATCTTGCTCGACTAGCCTCAGGAAATTCCGAGGACAAAATTTTTCTAAGGTGTGGAGAGTTGTGAGACCCGTCTCACTGTATCGGTATTTTATACGGATACGTATTTATTTGAGCCGTATTTCATATTTCTCGATTCGTGTGATATTTTAAAATTTCCTAAGTATAGGATTTCATGACTTGGTTTAACTTGGATTTGGTTTTATTTGGTTCGGTTCCACTTTGACTTGGTTTGGTTTGGCTTGGACTTGGTTTGGTTTAGTTTGGTTCTCTATGAGATGAGGTGTATGGTTTAGATTGAGTGGAGAGGAATGAATGGTGGAGATTGCTTGGGCTTGTTATATAAGCCACGTTTTCTCTCTTCCTCCTCATTCACCATCATTCATTTTGTTTTTCCACCAAACCCTAGCCATTAGAGAGAGGCAAGTACACCTTGCCGAATGTTGGACGATTTCTATTTCGTTTGTTCCATTCTCTTCCTTGTTACATTCTAAGCATGTTTAGAACTTGGAGTTTTCGGTTTTACCGAGTGGATTGTTGTAGATCTAGCTTTATGGTATTTTCGATTTTCATGGGTTTTGATCTGTCAAACTTGTATATTTTTGTCAACTGATGGTTCCATGTTGTAGAGCATTTCATTCTGCCCCATTTTGACCTATGGAAGTTCGGATTTGGACTCTGGATGAAAGATTCATGGAGCTTGGGAGCCATGGCTTGAGTGGTTCTTCTTCTTGGAAGAATGGGGAAGAAGAACAGTTCATAGCCGCAAGAACTGAGCCGCATAGCTCTTATGCGGCCAGTCAACCTTCCAAGCCGCATAAGCTTACTGCATGATTTGGCCGCATAGCCTATGCTGCAGGAACATACTCCCAGCCGCATGAAGATTTGATCCATCCAGCCGCATGGACTTTTGATTCCCGGGCCGCATGATCCTGATTAGATCGAGCCGCATGGCATAGGACTTACGACTAGCCGCATGGACTTCTACCCGAACCGCATGGAGACCCGCCCCTTTCTGGCCGTATGGCCTTACGTGGGGCTGAGCCGCATGACCTACCCTGGCGGAGCCGCATGAGACTCCCGAGCCACATATACCTGTGCTTCCTGAGCCACATGAACATTTACATCCTGGCCGCATGACCCGCATTGGTCCAGCCGCATGAACCCCTTTCATTTCCTGAGCCGCATGCGCCCTCTTTGCCCTGGCCGCATGGGGACCCAGTGATCCTGGCCGCATGAGCCCCTAATTGAGCCGCATGAACCCGACTCCTTTAGCCGCATGCGCCCTGATGAATTCAGCCGCATGGGCTGTTCTCTTCATAACCGCATGAGATCATTCCTGGCCGCATATGCTTTAGCCGCATGACTTTTCTATAACCCTGTGTACTATTATTTTATTACTATTTACCCATGTCTTGTAACCCCTTTATTGCATATTTTTATGCCCATTTTATATCCTTACGCCTTTTGTCCTGAACTTAAAAATCCCGATTTGATTGACATGATTGAAATGACAATTGTACCTGGCATGGTGTGACCAAGAACTGACATGTATGATAACTTGACCTGCTACACATGATAGTGACCCTGAGCCGCAGGGCTCCTTCCTGTGTCTTGTCCAGCTATTTAATTATTTATATTATTATTATTTCTCTATTGTTATTTGATCTTTATTGATGACTTGTGTCTTGTAACCTCAGCATAACTTGAGTCTCCTGATTGAATGCTTGCACTATACTGTTCTACACTTGTCCCCTGAACACGACAGTGACCCGTAGTGGTGCACTCCTGACATGATAACTTGACCTGATAACTTGACCTGCTACACATGACACGGTAATGACCCGTAGTAGTGCACTCTTGACAAGTACCCTGATAATGCTTGATAGTGGTCCGTCGTGGCACACTCATGATAATGATAATGATAATGATAGTGGCATGTCGCGGCGCACTCCTGACTAGTACACTTGACATAATAACCTGGCATGATATATCTTGATAAGCTGTTGCGACGGCTACCTGACATGACATGACCTGTACAATAACATGGACACCGTGGGCGATTGTGCTTGTATAAATAAACCAGTCCTGTCTTGCATCATGTCTAGGGAGGGAGCTCCTGAGTACCACGGTCAGGAGTACCTACTGAAATGGACAAAGGTTAATGACTAGTATAATTCATTAGACATGAAGAGATGTTTCCCAGTTACAGGCGATCCCGTTATCCCGGCCGCAAATGTTTGGACTTGTAGCCTGCCGACGAGTAGGGCACATTTCCAGCCCACTGTCATGTGGGGCACTCTTGATTGTCACTTAAAATGATTGAACTCTCTAAATTATCACTATAATGATTGCCTGGATAACCTGGATGGTCTGCAGGGCTTGTGGCTGTGGAATAATCTCATTGTATCTTGCTAGTAACTAGGATTGTGATAACCCTAGTTAGTTAATGTAGAAAGCCGTAGGCAATGATTGGCCGTGATTGATTGGATGGAGTCTAGTCCAGTATAGTATTATCTAGAAGTGATTGATTGCAAGATTGTACCACAATGATTGAATGATTGTCACTCCAGATTGTCACTATAATGATTGTCACTCCAGATTGTCACTATAATGACTGTCACTCCAGAATGTTACATGACCTGATTGTTCATATTCGCCCTGTCCTGTACATGATTGTTACATGTCCTGATTTTTTATTTTATCTTGCCGATAAATGGTGGGAGAAACCAAGTTCTGTTCAGACGAAGGGTTACAACCCCGGTCCTTGTTTAGTTTACGGGTTGTAACCTGGTTATCTGAATAGTCCCATGGTTATCTCATCGTATATCACCTTCCCAGTTCTATTTATTTAACATGTTCTCCAGTTTACTTAATGCTCAATAATGATTTACTTGTAGTCTCTCTATGGTCGAGATGAGTGCATTGGTACTGCACAAATCTCGATCCTCCTTTACTTATTGCTTGCTTTGTTTACTAGTGATTGCTGGTTTTAATTTCATAGTTCGGCCTCCTTTGTGGTACTTGCTATTTGGGGTCTGACCCCACTGGTTTTGCATGGCCAGGTTCTGATAGAAAAGCCCGAAGGATCTACCGCACCATCTACTCGACGGTGACCAGCAGGAGCACCAGAGTGCCTTAGTGGGTTTCTTTTATTCTCCCACTGATATGTAAATTCTTTTCTTGTAACGTTTAGCCCCGAGCACGTATTTAGCTCGTGTTTTGGTATTTTCCTTGATATTGTAGCCTACGGGCATAAACATGATATGTGTATTCTAGACTATAGCTAGTCCTTATCATGTACGACTATTACTCTAGCTAGTCATCAGCTTTGTGGTACTAGCTTCATGATCATTCATGTATATATGGTTCGGGACGCCTTACTATTGTATGTATGATGATCATACTCTTGCTCTTGTATAATTGCCTGTGATTGAGATACCAAGGATTGTTAAACCATAGGATTGACTGATGGCTTGTAGAGTAACCCCCATGTCTTGACAGCTTATACGTGATTTCAGAGTATTAACGTACTTTGGGATTACGTAGCTGGCTATGTCTGCCCCCGCTCTCCAGTATTCTGGTTCTGGGGTGTGACACCCGACGCCCCCGCCCCAAGCCCACCGCCCAGCCCCCGACCCAAGCCAGCCACCCAGCCCCCGACGCCCCAGCCCCAAGCCCACCGCCCAGCCCCCGACGCCCCCACCCCAAGCCCACCGCCCAGCCCCCGACCCAAGCCATCCGCCCAGCCCCCGACGCCCCAGCCCCAAGCCTGCCGCCCAGCCCCCTTCGCCCCCGCCCCAAGCCCACCGCCCAGCCCCCGACCCAAGCCAACCGCCCAGCACCCGACGCTCCAGCCCCAAGCCCGTCGCCCAGCCTCCGACGCCCCCGCCCCAAGCCCGCCGCCCCTGTTGCTCCTATACGACACCGCGAGAGAGAGAGATAGAGATCGAGAGAGAGAGAGAGAGAGAGAGATCAAGAGAGAGAGAGAGAGGGGATTACCTTCGGGAGAGAGAGGAGAGGACGCCGACGCCGACGCCGACACCGACGCCGATCACCGAAGCCGCGGGAGAGAGAGAGAGAGAGGGAGAGAGAGAGACAGGAGAGAGTGAATTTGGGGGAATGCAAAAAGTTCCCCCCGCCGTTTCATATAAGGCCTGGAACGTAAATTTAGCGACGGACCAGCGACGACGAAAAGCCGGTCGCCCGATAGTCGCAATATTTAATACGTGCCGACTGAATATCCGTCGCTACATAGTCGAAAAAATGTCCCGCCAATTCTCTACACAATTCCCGCCAAATAATCGACTACTTAGCAACGATGGAATATCAGTCGCTATATCTCCGACAGTCTAGCGACGGACGTGCGACCTTTCATCCCCCTAAAATTAAAATAAAAAATGTAAAGGCGTGTGGTCGGTAATCCGTCGACAAGCGGCCACGAAGCCGTCGCTAATGCCGAATGTAAATTTCCGTCGCTAAATGTCCGTCGCTAATTTGCTGTATTTTGGTAGTGTATGCTAAAGTTCACCATTTGGCTAGGTGTTCAGTCAGAAAGTCGTGTCGCACAACTAGTGTCCTAGTATTTAACTTAGTATGAAAACTAAGTTTATGTATTATTTTTACAGTGATGAGACACCAGCCATCTATATCATTTCCATCACTACCTTGCTTTGCTAGAGGCAAGTACCTCTATAAACCTTATTTACTGCATATAATGAATTGTGTATAAACCATGATAAAATACCTAAACTGCAAGTCATGTCTCTACATGTCTCACATGTTTTATACTATTCTCGTATCTCTCACATATTTTATACTATTCTCGTATCTCTCACATGTTTAGAATCTGGGTTATGGGAAAACTGATAGTTGAGTACGTGATCATGTCCCCTCTATCGAAGAGAGCAAAGTTTTATTTTATATGTTACTACGCCGTAGGCCTTATTCTCAAAGCTGTATTTGTGCGTATGTACATCTATCGCCGTGTCACTTGTACGGAAGTACATTTCATTATGTGCCCCTACACATTGTACACCTATTGACGATCACGTACCTGCTACAGTTTTAAACATTACATATACATCTGTCTCTATGACATGTATCCTTGCCATGATAGATTGTGACATGACATGATTCCTTTTATTATACTTCATTTCATTTCATGATTCGTATATTTAGTTTGTTAGAATCAGTACTTGCTCCCGTCCTGAGAGGATAACGTTGTAGGTATACTTACCGAGGAGGAGTTGCTATGTGATTCCTATTATGGAGTTGCCGTCGAGGATCATGCTTTACTTTACGAGGATGTAACTGCAGGAAAACTCGTCTAGTTTGTGTTGTTGCTCGGGACTTTTGAGAGTAGTCATGTTTTAGACTATGTATTTTGTAACTGGACCTGTATCCAGTTTTACTTTTAGCCATGTACTCGGAACATATTTATATACGAGATGATTTTTGTGTTTGGGATATATTCTGACTCAGTATGACTTATAGAACTGTTAGCACACTATTGATCTTATTTTGTTTTGTCTTTAGAACAGCTTACTACGCTTTATCTTAAGCGTAGGCTGGACATGACTCGGCCCGGTCCAACAATTTGGGTAGCGGATCGTGACATGTTTTTAGTGGTGGCCCATGCAGGTCCAGACTAAATTGTTTGGTTACGTCATTGTACCAAGCATGCCTGCAATTAGGAACTTAAGGTAACTAGACAACACTAGGAATAACGTTTTAGAACACCTAGAGGATTACTAGGATTGCAACATAGGAAACGCATCGCAACATATGCTCGTTATTACAAATTAGATTTTCTTGTTGTTTATGATTATTTTCTTAAAGGAGTCCTTATAAGTTCTTTTATTTATTAGATGGTGCTCACCCGCTCGTCCCAGTATGCCACCCCTGAAAATGGCACACTTTCCATCCAGTCGGTTGACCAGTTGACCGATGCACCTCCACCTCTACCTACCATACTCCCCCACTCCACAAATCCACCAATCCATATGCCTCCACCACCGTCCACATCACAGTCCCAGCAGGACCCGATACTCCTGTCACGACCCGCACCTTATATAGGGGCACGAAAAGTGGGTACGTCCAGCCTACGCCACAGTGTCGGCGGTAGAACGCTGTCCTAGGTCAATCATCTAACAATATAAAAGTACCTATACAGTTTATACTCTCCGAATGGAGGTGACAAACAGAATACAATCTCAATCACATCTAGGTAGAAGAATGAAAGATAGATAGATAGACAGTAACTCAAAGAGAACAGTAGAATAGATGAAATAAGTCTAAGTGTCTAGGATACATAACATCCAGAATGTCAACTCATAATACAATAAGTCTAAGAGTCTATATATCTCAACATCTCAAAATACAACTCAGAATGTGAGACAAAAAGATAATATGAAAAAGACTGTCTAGCTAAGCTAGCCTAGACTACTGGGGCAACATCCTCGGCAGCAGGTGGATCCTACTGAGGGTCCACAACATAAGTATCATCTAGTCCTGCTCCATAATAGGTAGACACCAGGGCCTCATCCTCATCCTCTGTAATATTTTTAACAGGTCCAGTCAGGACAGGAACGAGCACAATGTTGACACAAAGTCACAGTCAACCAAATATTGACAACATTGACTAAATAATATTTGTAATAATTCAATACGACACACGACGTCTACATTAAGCTCAAGTCAGACGACAGCTCAGTCTCCGCTTCTCAGTTATATTTGAGTCTGTATTTTACACTTTTGTTGAGTCTAGACTGATGTAAACTGTGTCATGCTGAGCTTTTGAGACTTGACCTATAGCCTACCCAATAATCCTCAAACTCCACTATCCAGAAAAATACCCACTGGCCACTTAGACCAGCTCTGTGCTCTGGAGACAGAGTTCGGGCCGAACTCTGCCTCCACACAGAGTTCGGGCCGAACTCTGTCCCCTAAAAATCAGCATCCCTAATTTTAGGGTTAGCTGGTTGCTAGTTGTCCAACGGCCAAATATTTGAAATTTCCTACCCGAATTCTGGCCGAATTCTGCCTACAAAAACACTATAAATAGGCCATGTATTCTCTCATTTCAAATCATCCAATCTTCTCTTCTCCTCTCTCTTATAGCTCAAATAAGCCATACCCTTTCCATCTACTAGCCACACGCCTTCTAAGTCTCGAGTGCTCAGCATCTCTCAGTTAGGAGTCTTGTGCAAGAGTTGAAGAAGTCGCTTGGAAAATTCTGAGCAAATTGCCACTGCGATCCTCTGTAAGAAGTTGACGTGCTCTTCTGAAGAAAAGGCACGGGTTGTAAACTACTATTTCACAAATAGTGGATTTAATCCTGAGCTAGAGTTCTCAGGCCTGGACTAGTCCTCCACGAGGGAAACCAGGTTAAAATCGTTGTGTTTGCGTATGCTTTCTTGCTCTTCATTTACTTTCCGCATTTTACTCTGATTATTTATAATTCGTAAAAGAGTTAATTTTAATTGGTTATTTTCTACATAAACTCTATTCACCCCCCTCTAGAGTTGCCAACTGTTCTTCAATTGGTATCAGAGCTCTGTTCACTTTACAAGGATTTACATCCTAGAGCTGATCCATGGCAACCACACAATCCTTGATTTCCAATCACGGTGAAGGACAGTCCACTCATAGGCCTCTCCTATTTGATAGAACTAACTACACGTATTGAAAAACAAGGATGAGTTTTTATCTCAAGTCTCTAGACTTTGACCTGTGGACTATCGTCAATGACGGTTACAAAAGCCCGCCAGGATAGTTGTCAACGGTGATCTCATTGAGAAATCACATGACAAATATTCTGACGAGGAGAAGAAACAGGCAAGTCTAGATGCGAGAGCTATTAATGCTTTATTCTGTACTATAGACATGAATGAGTTCAACAGGGTATCCACATGCACCACATCCCACAAAGTATGGAAGCTTCTAGAAGTGACGCATGAAGGAACCACCCAAGTCAAGGAATCAAAAATAAGTCGTCTCACGCAAGAATACGAGGCCTTCAAGATGAAGCCAAACGAGACGATCACGCAGATATTCACAAGATTCCTCGACATCATCAACCCCCTGTCTTCACTTGGAAAGCAAAATTCAAATCATGAGAAGATTCGCAAGTTGCTTAGGGGGCTACCAAAAATTTGGAACCCTAAGGTGACAGCCATCATAGAAGGAAACGATCTCACAATAATGTCTATGGAGACCTTGATGGGAAAGCTAATGACTCATGAGCTTGACCTCAAGAACTTCGAAGAGCCTGCTCCTAAGGCTAAGGAGATCGCACTCAAAGCTCACCGACGGAGGGCTGAACCCGAAGAGACGGATGACGACAACTCAGAAGATGATGATCAAGCCCTCATGGTTCGCAACTTCAAGAAATTCCTTCGCTTCAACCGGAGAAAGAAGGAACCACAAGAAGATGGTGAAGAAGAGCCAACTTGCTATGGTTCCAAGAAGACTGGGCACGTCCGAAAAGATTGTCCATTATTGAAGAAGAGCAACCGCTATGAGAAGCCATACAAGAAGACTTCATCAAAGAAATATGCCAACACAAGTATTTGGCATGAAAGCGAAGCTAGTGACTCCGAGGAAGAAAAAGACTCTCCTCAAGATACGGCTAATGTGTGCCTAATGGCAACATCCGATAAGGTATCAAACGAAACCCTTGACGACTTCTCTTTTAATGAACTTGGCGATGCTTTCACCGATTTACTCGATGATCACAAAAAGATCATTGGTAAATACAAACACGCCAAGGACAAAATCAAAAGTCATGAAGTCGAAATTCAAAGACTTTCTCTATTACTTGATAACATTAGAGACACTTCACCCACGGAAGTCACAGATGAAGTATCGAAGCTTAAACTAAGTCTTCATGATGCTGAAACACGTATTGAGCAACAAACACAAGAAATCACAACACTCAACACGATGCTTGCTGAAGAAAAGAGTAGACACAAGGTTTCAATGACTAAGATATATAGCTTAAATGCTAAGGTCATTGAACTGCAGGCTGTCTCTAAGAGATTAGAGACTAGATTGGAAAAACAGGTTGTTCAACCTCAAACCCAATCTCATGAGACTCCCACAAAGCATAACACTCCTCATGTTAGTCATCCGCATCATCCATCTACAACACATAATCATGCTTTCATATACACACAATTTCACAAAGGACACAAACCACATGCACGTAGAAATAATTATCATATGTCACAAAATCATCATGCTACACACAGTCATCATCATGTTACACAAAGACATAATCAACATCACTCCACGTATAAACAGTCTCACCATGCCATGCCATATAGACAAACTCATTATGCCATGCCATATAGACAGTCTCACCATGCCATGACATATAGACAAACTCATCATGCTATGCCATATAGACAATCTCATCATGACATGCCATATAGACAATCTCATCATGCCATGCCATTTCAACATCATCACCATGATGGATCTAAATATCATCAATATTCTTATAGACATCATCAGCATGCTCCTAATGTGAATAGAAATGCTACATGCACTTATTGTGGTCTACATGGACACATATCACCACAATGTAGAATCAGAAGATTAGTTGATAAAAAGATATATGCATGGTTTCCAAAAGCTAACTTTTTAGGACCCTCAAGAACTTGGGAACCAAAGGTTACATCTACTCTTGATGTAGGTGGACCTTCCCTCCTCAACTAAGAATAAGTGGATTCTCGATAGTGGATGCTCGCGGCACATGACGGAAGACGCACATCATTTCGCATCACTATCGATGAAGAGAGAAGAATACGTATCCTTCGGAAATAACCTAAAAGGTTATATTATAGGTAATGGCATTATTGGCTATCCTCCCTCTCCCGTAATAAAGGATGTCTGCCTAGTGACCGAGTTAAAGCATAACTTGCTCAGCATCAGTCATCTTGCTGACCATGGTTATGATATTAACTTTGGACAAAACAATTGCTTCATTTATGATAGGTCAACGGGAGACATTGCTTTTGAAAGGAAAAGAGAGGATAACATTTATATTTTCTATCTATCTATAGATACTAACAATGCAGGTAGATGTCTATATGCCCACAAAGATGAACGATTACTTTGGCACCAGCGTCTTGGTCATGCCAATATGGATGCTATATCTAGGCTATCAACCAAGAAGCTAGTGAGAGGATTGCCCGACATCACATTCAAAAAGGATACGGTATGTGCCGAATGTAAAATGAACAAGGCAACCAAATCCTCATTTCATTCCATCAACTCTGTAAGTACTACTAGACCCCTGCAACAACTCCATATGGATTTATTTGGTCCTAGTAGAGTAGCTAGTCTTGGTGGTAAGCTTTATGCATTTGTTATTATTGATAATTTTTTGAGATTTACTTGGGTTTTCTTTCTCACAAACAAAAGCGATGCTATTTCTGTTTTTAAAGTTTTTGTAAAGAAAGTTCAAAACGAAAAAGGCTACATGATTACTCGAATCCAAAGTGATCATGGAGGCGAATTCGAAAATTATAATTTTGAAAAGTTTTGTGATGCAAATGGTTTTGATCATGAATTTTCCTGTCCAAGAACTCCTCAACAAAATGGTGTTGTGGAGCGGAAGAATAGGACTCTTGGCGATATGGCTAGAGTCATGTTGAATAAATTTTTACTTCCGAAATACTTTTGGGCAGAAGCTGTCAGTACAGCATGCCACATTTTGAATAGGGTGCTTATTCGTCCCATCACGAAGAAAACACCCTATGAGCTTTGGTTTGGAAGAACCCCCAATATTTCTTATTTTAAAGTTTTTGGATGTAGATGCTTTATCTTTAACACCAAAGACAACTTAGGCAAATTTGATGCCAAAGCTGACGATGGTATTTTCCTTGGTTATGCCGCCAAGAGTAAGGGATATAGAGTCTTTAATAAACGCTCAATAAATGTGGAAGAGTCAACAAATGTGACTTTTGATGAAGATAACAGTGCAGCAAGTACTCTTGATGATGACGTTGAGCCATCAACTTCTACTCCAATGAATACTTCTACCGAAATAAATTCTCTGGAGGGCTTGCCAAAGAAATTCTCTTTCAAGCCTTCTCATCCAGAAAATTTAGTGATAGGTGAAGTTTCACGTGGAGTAACTACCAGATCATCACTAAAAGACTCTATTGCTAGCACTGCCTTCATTTCACAAGTTGAGCCGAAAAATATTTCTGAAGCTTTTAATGATGAATTTTGGATTTCTGCTATGCAAGAAGAACTCAACCAATTCGAGAGGAGCCAAGTGTGGGAACTAGTTCCTAGACCGGCTAATCACTCGATAATTGGTACTAAATGGGTGTTTAGAAACAAAGTGAATAAAGATGGTTCAGTCACACGCAACAAAGCTCGTCTAGTAGCTCAAGGATACAACCAAGAGGAAGGTATCGACTACGATGAGACGTATGCTCCGGTTGCTAGACTAGAATCCATTCGGATGCTTTGTGCATTTGCAAATTATCAAAATTTTAAATTATTTCAAATGGATGTAAAAAGTGCTTTCTTGAATGGGTTTATTAAGGAGGAAGTTTATGTTAAACAACCCCCTGGCTTTGAAAATCACAAATTTCTCGACCACGTGTTCAAGCTAAAGAAAGCGCTAGATGGCCTTAAACAAGCTCCCAGGGCTTGGTATGAAAGGCTAAGCAGTTTCTTGCTTGAGAAAGGTTTTTCAAAAGGAAAAATTGACACTACACTTTTTATAAAATCTTTTAAAGCCACTATTCTATTAATTCAAATTTATGTTGATGATATCATTTTTGGTTCTACTGATGAAACCCTCTGTCAAGAATTTGCCAAGTGTATGCAGACAGAATTTGAGATGAGCATGATGGGAGAACTCAACTACTTTCTTGGTCTGCAAGTAAAACAAATGGCTAATGGAACTTTCATCTATCAGTCGAAGTATACAAAGGACATGCTGAAAAAGTTCGATCTTGACAACGTAAAACCAATCAGTACTCCTATGGCTACTTCAACCAAACTGGAACCAGATGAGAGCGGCAAACCCGTAGATCAACGTAAGTATCGAGGTATGATAGGCAGTCTACTCTATCTTACTGTTAGTCACCCTGATATAATGTTTAGTGTTTGCCTGTGTGCTAGATATCAAGCAAATCCTAAGGAATCGCACATGACCGCAGTTAAGCGTATCTTCAGATACCTTAAGGGTACTGTTACCGTGGGCCTATGGTATTCCAAGTCAACATCATTTGACCTCGTTGGTTATTCTGATGCTGATTTCGCTGGATGCAAGGTCGACCGTAAAAGTACAAGCGACACGTGTCATTTATTAAGAAAGGCTTTAGTCTCTTGGTTTAGCAAGAAGCAGAATTCTGTCGCACTATCCACAACAGAAGCTGAATACATCGCAGCTGGGCGTTGTTGTGCACAAATTCTGTGGATGAAGCAAACCCTTAAAGACTACAATCTATCTTTCAGGCACATTCCAATATTCTGTGACAACACTAGTGCTATCAACTTGACTAAGAACCCTATCTGTCACTCACGCACAAAACACATTGAAATTAGACACCACTTTTTGCGTGATCATTAGCAAAACGGCACGATTAACTTAGAGTTTATTGACACTGATCATCAGCTAGCAGACTTCTTTACTAAGCCATTATCCGAAGAGCGCTTCAATTTCCTTTGTCGTGGACTTGGAATTTTAGATGAAGCTGTCATAAATTAAAACTCACCTGAGTAAATATCGACTATATTATGATTCTCTTACGATGAAATTGCTATGGGTACAAGTCGAAAGGGCCCTTCTGACAACAAGGCGTAAAAGCCTAAGCGACACGGTGCACTAGTCCACAGGACTACCGCTAGCTGGGATCCGGCCCCTGCAGCTAACCCATGGCAACTTCAAACTATTGAATTATAATATATTTTCTTGTTTATTATATGGTTCGTTTTGATTTCTTACTGCTGATACACTATTTTTCAATTTTATCCTGCTATTATTCTACTTCTCTATCTAACTGTTTGAATCTTTCAAGCTATTCTGTCCTCATATCTTACTTGATTTCCCATACTTAACCATTTTTTTCTATCATCTTGCCTGATTTCAGTTCTGGAACAATGACCCAGAACTCGGGCCGAACTCTGCCCCTAACAGAGTTCGGGCCGAATTCGGTCCTCCTGTTCCAGAATCGGGGACAGCCTCAGCCGTTTGATCAAATGAGATCCTACGGTCCAGATTTACTCCGACCAAAGAAAACCCTCCCCTTATATTCGGGTTTTTCCTCTCTCTCCTTCATTCTTACCATCACCTTCACCTCTCCAAACATATTTTCTCAAACCCTAACCCTAGTTTTCTCTCCAAACTACTCCATTTCTCATCAAAATCAAGGAGAAGGACTATTTTCTCATTCTCTTTCACTGTTCATTGTTGATTTGAGGTATAACTCACTCTCCTTCTCTATTTCAATTTCTCTTTTTTGTGCAATGGCTCCTCGCTTGCCCAATCGTGGAAGAGGACTCGAACCGAGGGTGCTTCCTCTTCGAATCCTCCTCCCCCCATTGAGCAACCCGTTGAACAACAACAACCCCCTCATCCGTTGTTCAACCCACCTCGTCCCCGCGACCCTAATACGTATGACGACCGATTGTTTGTATCGCTAGACGCATCCAACGAGTGGTTTAGCGACTTTCGGACTCGTCCGGTATTCGGGGGACATCCTATTAATTTTACCATCTTTTCTCAATATGAATCAATGTTTCGTGATCTTTGCTTAGATGAGTTAGTTGCTTCAAACTTTGTTATTTATCGTAGCGCCATACAAATGTTCTATTGCAACTTGACTCATGATGCCACTCACATCTATTCCCGGGTTGCCGGTATTGATATTGCCTTTGATGATTCTGAGTTGGGCGAGTATCTTGAACTTCAAGATCTCGATATTTGGGATAAGCTTGTGGAAGCTCGTCAATTCCAATTTGTTGGTGAAACTTCCCTTGAGAGCTTCAAGGAGGAACTATGTGCCCCTAACATATGTCCTCGCAAGCTTATGGCCAAGCACCTCAACCCGTATTTCTATGAACTTCATCGGATTATTTTCAACACTATTCTGCCAAAAGCTGGCTCCACCGATGAAGTCACATATTTTGAGATCTCTGCTTTGTATCATCTTCATTATCGTATCCCGTTCAATCTTCCACGTTCCATGATGGACTGGATGATAAACTGTAGGAAGAAACCACGAGCCCTGGTTTATCCTTTGTATCTTCCTATGGTTTTTCGTGCGTTCATTGTCCCTATTCATGATTGTCCTTTCTTGCCTGCTCCTGCATTCCTTTCCAAGGCACGACGTCTTCAGGCAGTCGTAGCCTCTCCTGCCACTTCTGAGCATTCTGATAATGAGGAGCCCAACGCCCCTCCACTTGGACAGGATGCGCCACCTCCTCCTGCTACTCTTGACTCCATCTAGACCATGCTCAGAGATCGTTTCACATTGGAGGACGATCGCTGAACTCAGATGGACTACCGTACTACCCTGCAGATGAGTGCCCTCAGCAACTCGCTGCACGATATCCGGTATTCTATGTCTCGTCACCCTTCTATGCCCATTCCCATGGAGCGGGATCCTGGTCGCGCTGGATATCGCATTGACGATCCCTGGGTCATGCGTTACCTGGATCCGGATGCCGCTATTATGGACCCCAGCCGTTCATTCACTGATCATTCAGACTCCGCTGGGCCTTCTCGTCCTCCATGATGGAGATGGCTTCTACCAGATGATGCTGCTACTGATCATAGTTTTATGCTTTCTAGTATTTTCAGTTGCTTAGTTGGATTTATGTACTTGGTTTATCAGTACTCTTTATGTTTTAGTTGTGATGACTCTTATATGCTTTAGTTATGAGTTGTGACTCTGATGTTTCTGGTAGTTCTATGTTTCCTATGCATTTGCTCATTCTGTTAGTCTATATGATGTTTCTTCTCTTTTGATGTGTTTGCCCATTATTACTTGCTTCTTATTATATTGCTAAATGCCAAAAGGGGGAGAGATATGTATATTCTGTGGTATATGTGCTTTTTGATGCCTTTTGGTAGATATTATTTCTCAGGCCAACAGGTTCAACGCATTATTTATGGAGGAGCTGTTATTTCTAGCTTGGCATCGATTATGGGGGAGCTATGTTTTTGTGATCAACTGTGTCCAGGTATGAATATTGAATATACACATATTATTTTGTCAATTATCAATATAGGGGAGATTGTTGACACAAAGTCACAGTCAACCAAATATTGACAACATTGACTAAATAATATTTGTAATAATTCAATACGACACACGACGTCTACATTAAGCTCAAGTCAGACGACAGCTCAGTCTCCGCTTCTCAGTTATATTTGAGTCTGTATTTTACATTTTTGTTGAGTCTAGACTGATGTAAACTGTGTCATGCTGAGCTCTTGAGACTTGACCTATAGCCTACCCAATAATCCTCAAACTCCACCATCCAGAAAAATACCCACTGGCCACTTAGACCAGCTCTGTGCTCTGGAGACAGAGTTCGGGCCGAACTCTGTCCCCTAAAAATCAGCATCCCTAATTTTAGGGTTAGCTGGTTGCTAGTTGTCCAACGGCCAAATATTTGAAATTTTCTACCCGAATTCTGGCCGAATTCTGCCTACAAAAACACTATAAATAGGCCATGAATTCTCTCAGTTCAAATCATCCAATCTTCTCTTCTCCTCTCTCTTATAGCTCAAATTAGCCATACCCTTCCCATCTACTAGCCACACGCCTCCTAAGTCTCGAGTGCTCAGCATCTCTCAGTTAGGAGTCTTGTGCAAAAGTTGAAGAAGTCGCTTGGAAAATTCCGAGCAAATCGCCACTGCGATCCTCTATAAGAAGTTGACGTACTCTTCTGAAGAAAAGGCACAGGTTGTAAACTACTATTTCACAAATAGTGGATTTAATCCTGAGCTAGAGTTCTCAGGCCTGGACTAGTCCTCCATGAGGGAAACCAGGTTAAAATCGTTGTGTTTGCGTATGCTTTCTTGCTCTTCATTTACTTTCCGCATTTTACTCTGATTATTTATAATTCGTGAAAGAGTTAATTTTAATTGGTTATTTTCTACATAAACTCTATTTACCCCCCTCTAGAGTTGCCAACTTTTCTTCACACAATATATCTCACGCAGTTCATATCAGGTTAGGAAATACGATACAGGCAATAGAGTAAGATACAGGAAATGCTGAAAGAAAATATACGCTGTAAAAGAGATAGCTTGTAAAGGAAATATCTACTGTATATAGAGAACTGTAAGTGGCTAGTGATGTAGAGTACAAGATAAGCATGTGAATGGCTAGAATTTATATATGATTACACTACTGAGTTTGTACATGATTACACTACTTTGGAATTATTCACATGTCTACTTCTACTCCCCCGTTTTCCCAATCAATACACAAGGATCTAGACAAGTTACGTTATTATACATGATTACTTCACATGAGGCTCATAAATGAGTATACGTGAAGTTATACATGAGGGCTCAGTGAACATGTGAGTACATGATCACATGAGTATACATGCATGATGGAAGCACAGGAGTACATGATGAAAGTGAAACACACGTAACATGAAGTACCCGATGCTCCCGAGGGGGATAACATCTCATGTAAAGATCCATATAGTACCAATCCGTGTTACCAACGTGACAGCATCAAGTAAAGTAATCTAGAGCGAGAAGTAAAGCCTGAACAAGTATGAAACGGTCAGAGAATGTACTCGCCTGATAACTGAATGTCTGAAGAGGATATACTGCCTGAGGAGAGGTGTCTGGCTCCTAATCAGAGCAATTCAAGTCATAATGTATCCACAATGGTAAAAATAAAGTATACAATGCATACTACATGATTCTAGGTCAATCTGGTCAAAAGTCAACTCTTGGTCAACTCAACAGTCAAACTAGGTCACAGGAAGTCATACTAGGTCACAGGAAGTCATACTAGGTCAATTAGAGTCAAACAAGGTCAAACAAGTCAAGGTTAGTCAAATCTAGGTTAAAGTCAACTCTTGGTCAACATTCTAATCAAACTAGTCAAATACTAGTCAATATGATCAATCTGGGTCAAGTCTAGGTCAAACTTAGACCAACTAAGGTATTGGTCAAACAAAGACTAGTCAGTAAGGTAAATAGGTCAAACAAAGACTAGTCAGTAAGGTAATTGGGTCAAACATGGCCAGACTAGTTAAACTAGTCATTTTTAGGTCAATTAGGTCATGGTTTGACCAATAGTTGACTTTAGTCAACCATGGTCAACATTTTGGTCAACCTAGGTCTAGTAGGCCTAATGGTCTATCCTAACTCATTGGCCATAGGCCATAGGCTAGTAACTAGGTTCCATAGGCTAATACCATATAGGTATCTACCTTATACAATATATATATATGGCTTACATACATATATATATAATATACTACTTAGGCCTATAGGCTCTGTGTCATAGGTTTCTATATAAACCTATATCTAGAAGGTCATTTATATATATACATATCTATATATATAGATATACAAAAGTTTATCTACTACATATATATATCAATATATGTATACCCTATATATATAATACCAATCATTCTCACATATATACATAATATATATATATATATACGTATATAAATAGCTAACATATTGTAACACCCAGTTTTTTCAAATGAGGATAATTTTGAACTTTTGTGTTTTAAATCATTTAATAATGATATTTAAGTCATGATATGATTTTTGGTGATTTTTAGTTATTTTAAAACTATTTAATTGAGTGAAATGTGGAATTGGTGTTTTGCTAGTGTAACCTTAGTCATGCATGACCTAGAAGACTAATCATGACCAAGGAGACCTAATCATGTGTTTAGGATATCAAATTTCTACATTTAAGCCTAGGGGTATTTTGGTCATTTTGACACTTTTGTGAAATTGTGAATTATATTAATTAAATATGTGTGTTAGTTACATTGTTGAGACTTGACCTAGAAGTTAGCCTAATCTAGATGTTAACCATGACCCTATAAGCTAAGTTAGAGGATTTCAATTAAGTAATCACATTAGTGTAATATCTAGATATTATTAGGAAAGATATTTACTTTTGAGATATTTGTGAAAAGAAGCCTTAACCAATAGGAAGCCTTAGAATTTGTTGGAGAAACCTTAGCCACTCATCCTAAACCCTAACCCTAATATTTTCAACAGCCATCACACATCCCCACCCTCTATAAATGCAACACATTAATCATTTGCATCATTTTTAATTCATTTTATTTGCCTCTTTTGTGTTCTTCCCTAAACTTCTCCCCAAATATCCAAATCACCTCCAAATTGAGCCAAACTTCTTGCATTGGGATTCCCTACCATTGAGGATGCTAAGGGGAGCTAGCTAGCAAGGTTGCACAAGCTTTGGGCATCATCTTTTGAAGAAGAACACCCTCCCCCCCTTTCCTTAGTTTTTATTGAGTTTTCACTCAATAGGTAAAATGCCTCAAAACCTATTAATATTGTGATTTCTCTTCATGAATGCATGCATATAGGTACCAAGGATCTATAGGCTAAGTTTTGTAGGAATTAGATTGGGTTTGGTGTCCGTATCGGACACGTATCTAGGTTAATATTAAAGTGTTTGATGTATTGCCTCAATGAACTTTTTGTTCTCCATTTTCAAAACAAATTACATATTTTGAAAGCTCCTGGTGTGTGGAATATATTTCGTGAAGACTGAGTCGTGTTTGGTGTTGATTTCGTGTCGTATTTTGTGTTGGACACGCAGCACGAGGGCTCGGTCGAGTGCCCTGCTGCCAGTGTCTGATTTCTCTTAGGACACGACACCTCGTGACACAAAATTTGGTGTGTACGTGGCCCACATGACTGACAGGACTCCCACAAAATTTCGTGGGTTCTCGTTCAGTGTGCATGGAGAAATCGTGTCTGCACTGATTTCGTACTACACTGGGACACTGTTAAAACACGTTCTGACATGACCTTGTAACTAGGACACGACACAGATTTGGGTTCGTGCAGGCACTTGAAACCTTAGCCCTAGTCCCCCTTGACCTCTGTACATGAGCACGTGGAGCCTAGTGCTTTGTGTCGTGTCCTATGGACCCCCACACGCACGCACGAGACTGCTATTTCACTGTTTTTTTTACTGATACTTGTTTCTTGCATTTGGACACGTTGTGCCGACTTTTGTGGACATGACACAGCCTGTAAGACACCCTATTATGTACACACACCTCTGTCAACCATGTAATTTACTTATTAACATAATTTCGATTCCAATTTCTATTTCTTCCCAATTCCTGATACTGTTTCAGTTTTTGCATTTCTGAAACCAATTTCCATTCAAACTGATTTTTGATGATTTAAATGTATGTTTGATTAATTTCATGTGTTAGCTACTGTTAGAGGAATGGGTACATGTTTGGTTGAGGATACCAAGAATGAATTTCGATGTGGGATTGGGGCTGTGCAATGGGACTGGACTGATACAGTCCTGGATCCATTCCTGAACTTTCCTTTTTAAAAACTGATTCCAATGTGTTATTTGTCCCATGTTTGATCCATTGAACTGTAATCTAGGATTCAATCTCTGAAGATAATTACCTGAGAATGTTTAACAAAAACCTGAGACACTAGATATTTTGTTTTCCAACATGTTGACACTTGCCTTGACTGGCATGGCATTCAATTGGGTTCATATATGTATGACTGCATTGGGGATGAGAATGGGGTTTTTGTGTAAAAACTGAAATATGAATTATTACTCACAAATACATTGTTTAACTGTTTGTTTTTTGAAAACTGATTTTTGGGTTGTTAGTGCTAAAATCTGAGAATGTATTTTCCTATACACCCTTGTATTAGACTCACATATTTGAATTCTTATTTCATAACACTGTTAAACTGAGAGCAGCCCATAGCCACACACAACATTCCCTTCACTTTGGTCCACTGTCAAACCCATACACTCATACCCATTGTAATATATGTATGCAACTGTTTCCATATTAAATGTTAGCTATCACACAAACTGGGAAAACATGAAAACTGAGTTTAAACTTGATGACTGA